>JAHHZJ010001137.1:0-86678 GCA_021437245.1 Aegilops speltoides | reverse complement strand
TTGGTTGGAGTAGATGATGAGCACGCGGTTTGAAGTTGCTTGTAGTAGGAGGAAGACGACTTGAACTTGTGGAAGTTTTCTTGTAACTTGACTTGTCGTCGTTGCTTGGAGAAGGTTTGATTGATGTCGGTTGGAGTAGTTGTTGAAGCTTGGTTGTTGGAGAAGCTGTAGATCTTGGAGGAGTACTTGGCGATTTGAAGTCATCTTGTACTTGACGCTCCGCTTTGTAGCTTGATGCACGAGCTCAATGAGGTTGGAGTAGGGTTGAAGTCGGCGATCTTCTTGATGGGATGATTGAGTCCATTCAAGAATCGTGCCATTGTTTGCTCCTCATCTTCCTTGACATTGGCTCGAATCATGGCAATTCCATTTCTTGTAGTATTCTTCAACACTTTGTTCCTTGCTTGAGTAGTTGTAGCTTCTGAAGAGATCACGGTCAGTAGGTGGGCACAAAGCGTGCTCGCATGACATCCTTCATTTGAGCCCAAGTGGTGATTGAGGTTCACTCTGCTTGTTCGAAGGCCAAGGACTTGTTCCCACCATATGAGCACATAGTCTTGGAACTCAAGTGATGCCATAGCCATCTTCTTCTTCTCTTCCTCATAGTTGTGCAAACGAAGATTTTGTCGACCTTCAATGCCCATGAGAGGTACTTCTCGGGATCATTGGTTCCATTGAACTTGGGCATTGTGAACTTGAGCTTGCTATGCAGCGATGTTCTTCATTGTTTTGAGGTCGGTTGATGATGACGTTTTGACGGAGGGTAATCATCCTCATGTCGCTCTCGGCAGGAGGAAGTCCATGATCAACTTGCTCTTGTCGACCTTTGGAGGTTGAGGATAATCTTGAGGAGCTTGACGCATAAGCACGCTGATGGTAGTTCTCTCTTGGATTTCTTCTCTAAGGGCTTCTCTTGAATGCGCCTTTTCACGATGCTGGATATAGCTCGCTTGATGCTTGGAGCGTTGCTCTCAAGAGCTTGTGCTTCTCGCTGTTGTTGTTGAAGACGCTGGGCCCCGCGCCTTGTTGTTGTTGGTGTAGGCGCTGGCCGTTTGTTCTTGTTGGCACGAAGACGCTGTCGTTTTGGAGCTTGAGCAAACGCTACTTGGTTTGATTGAGGACGAGGAACTTGTTCATCCACTTGCTCTTGGGAATTTTGTCGTAGTAGCGGGTTGCCAGATGCATGACGGTTCGACGCTGCTGCTCGTCAAGAGTGTTCGATGACGGTTACTTGTGTCGGAGAAGGAGTCGCCGGAGTGGCGATTTGAGTGGCTCCGCTTGAGTGTGAAGAGGTAGAAGTACGCCGTTCACCAACAAGGCGCGGATCTCGCCCATTCTTGCATCATTCTCTTTCTTGTGCGCCGAGTTTGTTGTCGTAATCTTTGTACGCTTTCTGAGAGTCGCAAGTCGGTGGAGAGGTTGTCGATCGCTTCATCATTGCTTGTTGCTCTTGATGGAGAGCTCGCTATGCTACCAAGAGGTGGCTCTTGGTGACGAGGATGACATGTCGCCTGCTTGCTCGATGAAGAGTGGGTTTGTAGAAGAACTTGGCCTATCCATCATTTCAAGCAAATTGTGAGTGGTAGAAAGAGAAGAACTAATACCAATGTACCTTTGACCGGTTGAAGATGAATCAAGTTCACTCAAATGCGGACAATGAAATAGCACTCTTGGTACCGATCCTTGTCGATTCTCACACCTACACAAGTAAAAGCTTTTGGTGGAGCTTGGTTAGGATGGTGGCACAAAATTGATTGTAATCGTTAGCTTGACTCAAAATGTTGAAGAAGATTCGCAAATTGCAAATGTAACAAGTAGACTGCAAGTAGTGGTACACTTGAAACACACACGCAAATAGATAAATGGGATTGTGCAAACCAAAAGTGAGCCAAAATGTGGAATCCATTTAAAATGCTCTTGTTGCATAATACTAGAGAGACGCTTAGCACGATTGCAATAATAGGCGGATAATGAACTTGTGCACAACCTACTAGGCAAAATGCAACGATCTCTATCCCAAGTATGCTATATGTATGGTATTTCGCAATGATCCAAGATGATCTTATATGACAATCTTAATGTAGTATGATGCTATGGTTCTTGCTTATAAGCTCTTTGCTTATCTTTCTTTTGCTTAAAAGCTTGGGTGGCTCTTTCTTTGAGCTCTTTTCTTATGCAAACTTTCAACCAAGATAGCAATTGTGTATATGATGACAACTTTGTGACACACAAGTGGATCTCAAGATATGCACCACTATGCTATGGTATGTATGCTATGGAGTATGATCCCTAATGCACAAGTTACGCTGCCGCAATACTCAATGGCTAGTCTCGGCGGTAAGCAACGCAAAAGATGGGCTATGTTGGTTATCAATGCAATTATAGAGAGTATGACACGATACCAAGGTGATATCAAGACGAAAGTGATACCAAAGTGTCGTGGTCCGGTCAGTAGTAGTCGCCGACGAGGATGAGCTGGTTGATGTCGGTGTTTAACCGCACTGGATAGCCAAAACAAAAGGACACGGCAAGTTACGGCTAACTCAATTTCAGAAGCACAAGGTTCAAATAGTCGGAGTCAGAGAGCGGCAAAGCTATGGTGGGGGTATGTGGGAATGGTGGTGGTATGCGAAGTGAAAAGTGGTTTTAAGCAAAATTAATGAGGGCGGAAGTATCACATCAAAGTGTAGTACTGCCGATAGGTTGCGGTAGTACTGGTGGCATGTGAGCTGTAGTACTGCAGGTCGGGCGGTAGTACCGCCATGAAGCCTGGGAAATCGCAGATGAGCAGGATTTGGGCGATTTTGGGCTGAAAAGGCTGATTTCATGGATGGAAAGAGGGAAACTTGGGGAGATGCTAGATCGACCAAACCAAGCAAATCCACGGATCAAAATCAACAAAACATCATCAAACTAACAAATCACAAAATTTTTGGGCTATTTTTGGGGATTTTCGGTTTTAGGACGAAACAACAAAATCAAGCTAGAAAACACGGGTAGGGGCTCCAAAAACGGATCAACGTGGCTCATGATACCATATGATGTAGGTGGAACCCTAATTCCGATCTTTCACGCTTGGAGGGGATCCTACTGAGGGAATACGAAGAACACGCGGAAGCACAAGGGAAAACACGGAAAAACGAGAGAGAATCACTCAACCAACAAGGAATCGATCACACAAGTGCTAGATCATCATACATAAGAGATTCACGAGATCCAAAGTCAACAAAGGTAAGGATACAAGGAACCGTTTTTCCAAGAGGAGGCCTTGATGTTCTTCCCTAGAAGGGGTCTTGAATCCGCTTGGGGATCTTTCTCCAAGAGGTCGTGAACCCGAGGAGAAGTAACCAAGTGGATGAGCAAAGGCTCTCACACAAACATGAGCTAATCCAAGGCTAAAACTGCTCTAGAAGAAGGTGGAGGAGTATTTATAGTTTATGTCCACTAAGAGGTAAGTGGGAGGGGATACATGGGCCCTAGGCCCGTGATTCTCGCAAGGCAGCAGAAGCGGTAGTACTGGCCCATCGAGCTAGTAGTACTGCTAGCGAGCGGTAGTACTGCTTGGGTTGCGGTAGTATGACGAGGGGGGAGCGGTAGTACCACTGCAGGTGAGCGGTAGTACCGCTTTGTGTTGAGCGGTAGTACCGCTTGCCTCGAGCGGTAGTACCGCCCCTAAGTGCGAACTCTCGGCGCTTGTCGGGTTGAGCGGAAGTAGATTTATGAAGTTCACTTCCGGTAGTACCGCTTGAGGGGAGGTAGTATCACGAGCTCAGGCGGTAGTACCGAAGCTCTCATGGTAGTACCGTTAGCGCTTTCTTCTTCTTCTTCAGCCCATCTTCTCCCTCCGTCCTTCTTGCTCCTTAGCTTCTTCGAGGTACCGAGCATGCAAAGTGTATCCGCTTGAGGTAGTAACCATGTCTCGGTAGGGGAAGTGGTAGTTCGGAAAGGAGAGATGTCACCTCGGTTTCGAGAGCTCTTGCACGTGTTTCGAGTCATTGGTCCATTTGGCACTTGATGGGATGGAGATAGGTCCATGGGGATGACTATGGATGCTCCGATCAAAACCCAAAGTCTAAACGGTGCCCTAAGGGCTGTATATATGGAGGAAGAGGGGTGAATTTCGTGGTCCTTGGTGGAGGGGTCCAAACTAACTCCTATTCTTTTTTTGATGAGGACATCAATACCATTGTTACACCCACAGCCCCCCGCTGCTATACATACCGACTAATTACTAGAGCTCACACGCCAACTAAATTACTGTACTTTCGCTTTGGTAATGATTCTAATGTTCATGAGAATATGATGTCGCTTAAATTGGATACATTTGTTTTGCTTACAAATGAAGGGCCTAGCTTGGAGAAGGATGAACATTGGAGCAAGAACAAGCATGGAGATGATGGCATGCATAAGGGGGACAAGAATGGAGTTACAAGTGATGATTTCAGACTTTGAAGCCACCATAATGAGTGCATGAAGCCTTGGACGAAATATACAAGATGCCACTTCATAAATTTCGTCCAGAGGCTATTCTAGGTGTCAAGTTACCTTATTATTGGGCCAGCCCATGTAATTTCAAATACATTAGTATAGGCTATTTTAGAGTCCAGATGTGGGGAAACATGATAGAGGCAGAGGTGTCCCGCCTTTCGATGAGATGGTGGATTTCATTGCTTTTGGCCCCGAAAGTCAAAGGACACCATTCACACTGCTTTTTAGACAAGTTTCAACCCATTGGCACTTCCTTTTGAAGGAATTTCGAGAGATTATGTTTCTTATAGACATTAGCCCCTCGGTAGGGACAAACGTATTTTTCGCAGATGCTCAATGATCCGGCAATCTCATTTGGCCATAAATTGAAGAAAATCCAAAGGCTATATGCCTTATTCTCCTTGTTTTCACGGATAGCATGTCAGAATCACGCTGCGGAAAGCCAAGAACAAAAGCGATTCCTGCATCGGTCAATATATATGTAGAAACTATATCTCTCTATAGAGGACAAGAAATTTTGGGGCAACAGCAAAAGCGACGAGAAAATGAAGTACTTTCAAGGACCGCCATAGAATGGAGAGATGTTCACTAAAACGATCATAATTTTGTCACCGGAGTCCGTGTCGACCCACAAGTACTCAAATTGCTCCCAAGCATGCGTATGAATCTAGAAATAGTCTCGCTATGCCAGAGGCCTGAGTGCCCAAACACGGCCTTAAGCAGGAGTTTTTGGCCTCGAAAGGCAAAGAACATCATTTGTTCTTGTTTTTCGACAAGTTTCAACCCATTGGCACTTCCTATTGAAGTAAATTCAAAGATTATGCTGCTTATAGACATTAGCCCCTCGTAGGGAGAAACATACGTCGCATGTGCTCTCTCGATCCGGAAAATCTCATTTGGCCAGAATTGAAGAAAATCCAAATGCTATATGCCTTATTCTCTCTTGTTTTGCCAGATGGCATGCTATAACTCACGCTGGAAAGCCAAGAACAAAAGGGCATTCCTCGCATCGGTCAATATATATGGAAACGTATTCTCTATAGAGGAGAAGAAATTTTGGGGCAATCCAAAAAGCGCACGAGAAAATGAAGTACTTTCGAGGACCGCCATAGAACGGAGAGATGTTCGCTAAAACGGTCATAATTTTGTTATTTGAGTCTGTGGCCGACCCACAAGTACTCAAACTGCCATGCAGTGAAAAGCTAATCCAGAAAATACTCCTCGCTTGTGCCAGAGGCCCAGAGTACCTCAAATTCAGCCTTAAGCAGGACTTTTGGCCCTCAAAGTCAAAGGACACCATTCACACCGTTTTTTAGACAAGTTTCAACCCATTGGCACTTCCTTTTGAAGGAATTTCAAGAGATTATGTTTTTATAGACATTAGCCCCTCGGTAGGGACAAACGCACTTTTCTCGCAGATGCTCAATGATCCGCAATCTTATTTGGCCATAAATTGAAGAAAATCCAGGGCTATATGCCTTATTCTCCTTGTTTTCACGGATAGCATGTCAGAATCACGCGCAAGGAAAGCCAAGAACAAAAGCGTATTCCTGCATCGGTCAATATATATAGAAACTATATCTCCTCTATAGAGGACAAGAAATTTTAAAGGCCAGCAAAAGCGCACAGAAAATGAAGTACTTTCAAGGACCGCCATAGAATGGAGAGATGTTCACTAAAACGATCATAATTTTGTCACGGAGTCCGTGGTCGGACCCATAAGTACTCAAATTGCTCCCGGCGAAGGCAAGAATCTAGAAAATAGTCTCGCTATGCCAGAGGCCTGGAGTGCCTCAACACGCCTTAAGGAGTTTTTGGCCCGAAAGGCAAAGAACATCATTTGTTCTTGTTTTTTACAAGTTTCAACCCATTGGCACTTCCTATTGAAGTAAATTCGAAAGATTATGCTGCTTATAGACATTAGCCCTCGTAGGGAGAAACATACGCTTCGCATGTGCTCTCCGATCCGAAAATCTCATTTGGCCAGAATTGAAGAAAATCCAAATGCTATATGCCTTATTCTCCTTGTTTTTGCCGATGGCATGCTATAACTCACGCTGTGAAAGCCAAGAACAAAAGGGCATTCCTGCATCGTCAATATATATGGAAACGGATTCTCTATAGAGGAGAAGAAATTTGGGGCAACAGTGCAAAAAGCGACGAGAAAATGAAGTACTTTCGAGGACTGCCATAGAACGGAGAGATGTTTGCTAAAACGGTCATAATTTTGTCATTCGGAGTCCGTGCCGGACCCACAAGTACTCAAACTGCTCGCGGCGAGTGTGCGAATCCAGAAAATACTCCCCGCTTGTGCCAGGAGGCCCGGAGTACCCTCAAATTCAGCCTTAAGCAGGACTTTTTGGCCCTGAAAGTCAAAGGACACCATTTGTCACTGTTTTTTAGACAAGTTTCTGAACCCATCGGCACTTCCTTTTGAAGGAATTTCGAGAGATTATGTTTCTTATAGACATTAGCCCCCCTGGTAGGGACGAACGTACCTTTCTGCCGATGCTCAATGATCCGGGCAATCTCATTTGGCCATAAATTGAAGAAAATCCAAGGGCTATATGCCTTATTCAACTTGTTTTCACGGATAGCATGTCAGAATCACGCTGCGGAAAGCCAAGAACAAAAGCGTATTCTCGCATCGGTCAATATATATGTGAAACTATATCTCTATAGAGGACAAGAAATTTTGGGGCCAGCAAAAGCGACGAGAAAATGAAGTACTTTCAAGGACTGCCATAGAATGGAGAGATGTTCACTAAAACGATCATAATTTTGTCACCGAGTCCGTGGTCGACCCATAAGTACTCAAATTGCTCCAAGAAGCGTATGAATCTAGAAAATAGTCTCGCTATGCCAGAGGCCCGGAGTGCCTCAACACGGCCTTAAGCAGACTTTTGGCCCCGAAGGCAAAGAACATCATTTGTCGTTGTTTTTCACAAGTTTCAACCCATTGGCACTTCCTATTGAAGGAAATTCAAAGATTATGCTGCTTATAGACATTAGCCTCCCGGTAGGGAGAAACATACATTGCATGTGCTCTCCGATCCGGAAATCTCATTTGGCCGTAAATTGAAGAAAATCCAAATGCTATATTCCTTATTCTCCTTGTTTTTGCCAGATGGCATGTCAGAACTCACGCTGCTGGAAAGCCAAGAACAAAAGGGCATTCTCGCATCGGTCAATATATATGTGAAACGATATCTCTCTATAGAGGAGAAGAAATTTTGGGGCACCAGCAAAAAGCGCACGAGAAATGAACTACTTTTGAGGACCCCATAGAACGGATAGATGTTCGCTAAAACGGTCATAATTTTGTTATTTGAGTCTGCGTGACCCACAAGTACTCAAACTGCCACATGAAAAGCGAATCCGAAAATACTCGCTTGTGCCAGAGGCCCAGAGTACCTCAAATTCAGCCTTAAGCAGACTTTTGGCCCCGAAAGTCAAAGGACACCATTCGTCACTGCTTTTTAGACAAGTTTCAACCCATTGGCACTTCCTTTGAAGGAATTTCGAGAGATTATGTTTTATAGACATTAGCCTCTCGGTAGGGACAAACGATTTTCGCAGATGCTCAATGATCCGCAATCTTATTTCGCCAGAATTGAAGAAAATCCAATGCTATATGCCTTATTCACCTTGTTTTCATGGATAGCATGTTGTAACTCACGCGGCGGAAAGCCAAGAACAAAAGGGCATTCCCTGCATCGGTCAATATATATGTGGAAACGATATCCTCTATAGAGGACAAGAAATTTTGGGGCAAGCAAAAAGCGACGAGAAAATGAAGTACTTTCAAGGACCGCCATAGAATGGAGAGATGTTCACTAAAACGGTCAAAATTTTGTTATTCGTGTCCGTGGTCGGACCCATAAGTATCGAATCGCCCCCCATGAAGCGTATAATCTAGAAAATACCGCTATGCCAGAGGCCCGGAGTGCCTCAAATATGGCCTTTGCAGACTTTTGGCCCTAAAGGTCAAAGAACATCATTCGTCATTGCTTTTTCGACAAGTTTCAACCCATTGGCACTTCCTATTGAACGAAATTCGAGAGATTATGTCGCTTATAGACATTAGCCCCTCGGTAGGGAGAAACATACCTTCGCCGATGCTCTATGATCCATGAAATCTCATTTGGTCAGAATTGAAGAAAATCCAATGGCTATATGCCTTATTCTCCTTGTTTTCACCGGATGGCATGTCAGAATTCACGCTGTGAAATCCAAGAACAAAAGGGCATTCCCTGCATCGGTCAACATATATGTGGAAACGATATTCCTCTAAGAGGACAAGAAATTTTGGGGCATCGTGCAAAAGCGATGAGGAAATGAAGAACTTTCGAGGACCGCCATAGAACGGAGAGATGTTCGCTAAACGGTCATAATTTTGTCATTCAAGTCCGTGGTTTGACCCACAAGTACTAAACTGCTCATGCATGAAAAGCGCGAATCCAGAAAATACTCGCTTGCGCCAGAGGCCCGGAGTACCTCAAATTCAGCCTTAAGGTGACTTTTGGCCCCGAAAGTCAAAGGACACCATTCGTCGCTGTTTTTTAGACAAGTTTTGAACCCATTGGCACTTCCTTTGAAGGAATTTCAGAGATTATGTTTTATAGACATTAGCCTCTCGGTAGGGTCAAACGCATTTTCGCAGATGCTCAATGATCCGCAATCTCATTTCACCAGAATTGAAGAAAATCCAGCGCTATATGCCTTATTCACCTTGTTTTCACCGGATAGCATGTCAGAATCACGCTGCGGAAAGCCAAGAACAAAAGGGCATTCCCGCATCGTCAATATATATGTGGAAACGATATCTCCTCTATAGAGGACAAGAAATTTTGGGGCAGTCAGGCAAAAAGCGCACGAGAAAATGAAGTACTTTCAAGGACTGCCATAGAATGGAGAGATGTTCACTAAAACGGTCAAAATTTTGTCATTCGGTGTCCGTGTCGGACCCATAATTACTCGAATCGCTTCCCAAGAAGCGTAATCTAGAAAATACTCGCGCTGCGCCAGAGGCCCGGAGTGCCTCAACACGGCCTTAAGCAGACTTTTGGCCCTAAAGGTCAAAGAACATCATTCGTCATTGCTTTTCGCACAAGTTTCAACTCATTGGCACTTCCTATTGAAGGAAATTCGAGAGATTATGCTGCTTATAGACATTAGCCTCCGGTAGGGAGAAACATACCTTTTGCCGATGCTCTATGATCCGTGAAATCTCATTTGGCCGAATTGAAGAAAATCCAATGCTATATGCCTTATTCTCTTTGTTTTCGCCAGATGGCATGTCAGAACTCACGCTGTGGAAATCCAAGAACAAAGGGCATTCCCGCATCGTTAATATATATGTGGAAACGATACCTCCTCTATAGAGGACAAGAAATTTTGGGGCAATCAGGCAAAAAGCGCATGAGGAAATGAAGTACTTTCGAGGACTGCCATAGAACGGAGAGATGTTCGCTAAAACGGTCATAATTTTGTCATTAGAGTCCGTGGTCGACCCACAAGTACTAAATTGCTTATGCGAAAAGCGCCGAATCCAGAAAATACTCGCTTATGCCAGAGGCCCGAGTACCTCAAAATAAGCCTTAAGGTGACTTTTGGCCCCGAAGTCAAAGGACACCATTCGTCAGTTTTTTTAGACAAGTTTCAACCCATTGGCACTTCCTTTGAAGGAATTTCGAGAGATTATGTTTCTAATAGACATTAGCCCCTTGGTAGGGACAAACCTACCTTTCGCAGATGCTCAATGATCCGGCAATCTCATTTGGTCAGAATTGAAGAAAATCCAGGGCTATATGCATTATTCTCCTTGTTTTCGCCAGATAGCATGTCAGAATCACGCAAGGAAAGCCAAGAACAAAAGGGCATTCCTGCATCGGTCAATATATATGTGGAAACGATATCTCCTCTATAGAGGACAAGAAATTTTGGGGCCAGCAGCAAAAGCGATGAGAAAATGAAGTACTTTCAAGGACCGCCATAGAATGGAGAGATGTTCACTAAAACGGTCATAATTTTGTTATTCGTGTCCGTGGTCGACCCATAAGTACTAAACTACTCCCATGAAGCGCATAATCTAGAAAATACTCGCTTATGCCAGAGGCCCGGAGTGCCTCAACACGGCCTTAAGCAGTGACTTTTGGCCCCGAAAGTCAAAGAACATCATTCGTCATTGCTTTTTCGCATAAGTTTCAACCCATTGGCACTTCCTATTGAAGGAAATTCGAGAGATTATGTTGCTTATAGCCATTAGCCCTCGGTAGGGAGAAACATACCTTCTCAGAGATGCTCTATGATCCGGGAAATCTCATTTGGCCGAAATTGAAGAAATTCAGCCGCTATATGCCTTATTCTCCTTGTTTTTGCCAGATGGCATGTCAGAACTCACGCGCGTGAAATCCAAGAACAAAAGAGGCATTCCTGGCATCGGTCAACATATATGTGGAAGCGATACCTCCTCTATAGAGGACAAGAAATTTTGGGGCAATCAGGCAAAAAGCGCACGAGAAAATCAAGTACTTTCGAGGACTGCCATAGAACGGAGAGATGTTCGCTAAAACGGTCATAATTTTGTCATTCGAAGTCCGTGTCGGACCCACAAGTACTCAAACTGCTCAAGGCGAAAAGCGCCGAATCCAGAAAATACTCGCTATGCGCCAGAGGCCCGAGTACCTCAAATTCAGCCTTAAGCAGGACTTTTGGCCCCGAAAGTCAAAGGACACCATTCGTCTGTTTTTTAGACAAGTTTTGAACCCATTGGCACTTCCTTTTGAAGGAATTTCGAGAGATTATGTTTCTTATAGACATTAGCCCCCCTGGTAGGGTCAAACGCATTTTTCGCAGATGCTCAATGATCCGGCAATCTCATTTCGCCATAAATTGAAGAAAATCCAGCGCTATATGCCTTATTCACCTTGTTTTCACCGGATAGCATGTCAGAACTCACGCTGTGGAAAGCCAAGAACAAAAGGGCATTCCCGCATCGGTCAATATATATGTGGAAACGATATTCCTCTATAGAGGACAAGAAATTTTGGGGCGCTCAGCAAAAGCGCACGAGAAAATGAAGTACTTTCAAGGACCGCCATAGAATGGAGAGATGTTCACTAAAACGGTCAAAATTTTGTCATTCGTGTCCGTGTTTGAGCCATAAGTACTCAACTGCTCCCGCGAAGCGTATGAATCCAGAAAATACTCCCGCTATGCCAGAGGCCCGGAGTGCCTCAACACGGCCTTAAGCAGACTTTTGGCCCTAAAGGTCAAAGAACATCATTCGTCATTGTTTTTCGACAAGTTTCAACCCATTGGCACTTCCTATTGAAGGAAATTCGAGAGATTATGCTGCTTATAGACATTAGCCCCCCTGGTAGGGAGAAACATACCTTTCTGCCGATGCTCTATGATCCGTGAAATCTCATTTGGCCGTAAATTGATGAAAATCCAGCGCTATATGCCTTATTCTCCTTGTTTTCGCCAGATGGCATGTCAGAACTCACGCTGTGGAAATCCAAGAACAAAAGGGCATTCCTGCATCGGTTAAAATATATGTGGAAACGATACCTCTCTATAGAGGACAAGAAATTTTGGGGCAATCAGCAAAAAGCGATGAGGAAATGAAGTACTTTCGAGGACCGCCATAGAACGGAGAGATGTTCGCTAAAACGGTCATAATTTTGTCATTTGAGTCCGTGTCGACCCACAAGTACTAAATTGCTTGGCGAAAAGCCGAATCCAGAAAATACTCGCTTGCGCCAGAGGCCCGAGTACCTCAAATTAAGCCTTAAGTGACTTTTGGCCCCGAAAGTCAAAGGACACCATTCGTCACGCTTTTAGACAAGTTTCAACCCATTAGCACTTCCTTTGAAGGAATTTCGAGAGATTATGTTTCTAATAGACATTAGCCCCTTGGTAGGGACAAACCTACCTTTCTCGCAGATGCTCAATGATCCGGCAATCTCATTTGGTCAGAATTGAAGAAAATCCAAGGCTATATGCCTTATTCTCCTTGTTTTCGCCAGATAGCATGTCAGAACTCACGCTGCGGAAAGCCAAGAACAAAAGGGCATTCCTGCATCGGTCAATATATATGTGGAAACGATATCTCCTCTATAGAGGACAAGAAATTTTGGGGCAGCAAAGCAAAAAGCGCACGAGAAAATGAAGTACTTTCAAGGACCGCCATAGAATGGAGAGATGTTCACTAAAACGGTCATAATTTTGTTATTCGAGTCCGTGTCGGACCCACAAGTACTCAAACTGCTCCCCATGAAGCGCAGGATCTAGAAAATACTCGCTTATGCCAGAGGTCCGGAGTGCTCTCAACACGGCCTTAAGCAGACTTTTGGCCCCGAAAGTCAAAGAACATCATTCGTCGCTGTTTTTCGACAAGTTTCAACCCATTGGCACTTCCTATTGAAGGAAATTCGAGAGATTATGTTGCTTATAGCTATTAGCCCCTCGGTAGGGAGAAATATACCTTTCTCTAGATGCTCTATGATTCGGGAAATCTCATTTGGCCGGAAATTGAAGAAATTCAGCGGCTATATGCCTTATTCTCCTTGTTTTCGCCATATGGCATGCTGTAACTCACGCGCGTGAAATCCAAGATCAAAAGGGCATTCCTGGCATCGGTCAACATATATGTGGAAACGATACCTCCTCTATAGAGGACAAGAAATTTTGGGGCAATCAGGCAAAAAGCGCACGAGAAAATCAAGTACTTTCGAGGACTGCCATAGAACGGAGAGATGTTCGCTAAAACGGTCATAATTTTGTCATTCGAAGTCCGTGGTCGGACCCACAAGTACTCAAACTGCTCACGGTGAGTGCGCGAATCCAGAAAAATACACCCGCTTGCACCAGAGGCCCGAGTACCTCAAATTCAGCCTTAAGGTGACTTTTGGCCCCGAAAGTCAAAGGACACCATTCGTCGCTGTTTTTAGACAAGTTTCAACCCATTGGCACTTCCTTTGAAGGAAATTCGAGATTATGTTTCTTATAGACATTAGCCTCTCGGTAGGGACAAACGTATTTTCTCGCAGATGCTCAATGATCCGCAATCTCATTTCGCCAGAATTGAAGAAAATCCAAATGCTATATGCCTTATTCACCTTGTTTTCGCCGGATAGCATGTCAGAACTCACGCTGCGGAAAGCCAAGAACAAAAGGGCATTCCCGCATCGGTCAATATATATGTGAAACGATATTCTCTATAGAGGACAAGAAATTTTGGGGCAATCAGCAAAAGCGACGAGAAAATGAAGTACTTTCGAGGACCGCCATAGAACGGAGAGATGTTCGCTAAAACGGTCATAATTTTGTCATTCGAGTCCGTGGTCGGACCCATAAGTACTCAAACTGCTCAAGCGAAGTGTGCGAATCCAGAAAATACTCGCTTATGCCAGAGGCCCGGAGTACCTCAAATTCAGCCTTAAGCAGACTTTTGGCCCCGAAAGTCAAAGGACACCATTCGTCATTGTTTTTTAGAAAGTTTTGAACCCATTGGCACTTCCTTTTGAAGGAATTTCGAGAGATTATGTTTTTATAGACATTAGCCCCCGGTAGGGTCAAACGCATTTTCTGCAGATGCTCAATGATCCGGCAATCTCATTTGGCCAGAATTGAAGAAAATCCAGCGCTATATGCCTTATTCACCTTGTTTTCGCCGGATAGCATGTCAGAACTCACGCTGCGGAAAGCCAAGAACAAAAGGGCATTCCTGCATCGATCAATATATATGTGGAAACGACATTCCTCTATAGAGGACAAGAAATTTTGGGGCAATCAGCAAAAAGCGCACGAGAAATGAAGTACTTTCAAGGACCGCCATAGAATGGAGAGATGTTCACTAAAACGGTCAAAATTTTGTCATTCGTGTCCGTGTCGGACCCATAAGTACTGAACTGGTCCCGGCGAAAGCGCGAATCTAGAAAATACTTCGCTTATGCCAGAGGCCCGGAGTGCCTCAACACGGCTTTAAGCAGACTTTTGGCCCTAAAGGTCAAAGAACATCATTCGTCATTGCTTTTTAACAAGTTTCAACCCATTGGCACTTCCTATTGTAGGAAATTCGAGATTATGTGCTTATAGACATTAGCCTCGTAGGGAGAAACATACCTTCGCCGATGCTCTATGATCCTTGAAATCTCATTTGGTCAGAATTGAAGAAAATCCAATGCTATATGCCTTATTTTCCTTGTTTTCGCCAGATGGCATGTCAGAACTCACGCTGTGAAATCCAAGAACAAAAGGGCATTCCCGCATCGGTCAACATATGTGGAAACGATATTCTCCATAGAGGACAAGAAATTTTGGGGCAATCAGCAAAAAGCGCATGAGGAAATGAAGTACTTTCGAGGACCGCCATAGAACGGAGAGATGTTCGCTAAAACGGTCATAATTTTGTCATTAGAGTCCGTGTCGGACCCATAAGTACTAAATTGCTTGCGGCGAAAAGTGCTAATCCAGAAAATACTCCCCACTTGCGCCAGAGGCCCGAGTACCTCAAATTAAGCCTTAAGCAGACTTTTGGCCCGGAAAGTCAAAGGACACCATTCGTCGCTGTCTTTTAGACAAGTTTCTGAACCCATTGGCACTTCCTTTTGAAGGAATTTCGAGAGATTATGTTTCTTATAGATATTAGCCCCCTTGGTAGGGACAAACCTACCTTTCTCGCAGATGCTCAATGATCCGCAATCTCATTTGGTCAGAATTGAAGAAAATCCAAAGGACTATATGCCTTATTCTCCTTGTTTTCGCCAGATAGCATGTCAGAACTCACGCCAGCGGAAAGCCAAGAACAAAAGGGCATTCCCGGCATCGGTCAATATATATGTGGAAACGATATCTCCTCTATAGAGGACAAGAAATTTTGGGGCCAGCAAAAGCGCACGAGAAAATGAAGTACTTTCAAGGACTGCCATGGAATGGAGAGATGTTCACTAAAACGGTCATAATTTTGTTATTCGGTGTCCGTGGTCGACCCATAAGTACTCAAATGCTCCCATGAAGGCATGAATCCAGAAAATACTCCCGCCTGCCAGAGGTCCGGAGTGCCTCAACACGGCCTTAAGGTGACTTTTGGCCCCGAAAGTCAAAGAACATCATTCGTCACGTGCTTTTTGACAAGTTTCAACCCATTGGCACTTCCTATTGAAGGAAATTCGAGATTATGTTGCTTATAGACATTAGCCTCCCCGGTAGGGAGAAACATACCTTCTCAGATGCTCTATGATTCGGGAAATCTCATTTGGCCGGAAATTGAAGAAATTAGCGCGATATGCCTTATTCTCCTTGTTTTCACGGATGGCATGTCAGAATCTCACGCTGCGGAAATCCAAGAACAAAGGGCATTCCTGCATCGTCAACATATATGTGGAAACGATACCTCCTCTATAGAGGACAAGAAATTTTGGGGCAATCAGGCAAAAAGCGCACGAGAAAATCAAGTACTTTCGAGGACTGCCATAGAACGGAGAGATGTTCGCTAAAACGGTCATAATTTTGTCATTCGAGTCCGTGTCGGACCCACAAGTACTCAAACTGCTCACGGCGAGTGCGCGAATCCAGAAAATACTCCCCGCTTGCACCAGGAGGCCCGGAGTACCCTCAAATTCAGCCTTAAGCAGGACTTTTTGGCCCTGAAAGTCAAAGGACACCATTCGTCGCTGTTTTTTAGACAATTTCTGAACCCATTGGCACTTCCTTTTGAAGGAAATTCGAGAGATTATGTTTCTTATAGACATTAGCCCCCATGGTAGGGACAAACGATTTTCTCGCAGATGCTCAATGATCCGCAATCTCATTTCGCCAGAATTGAAGAAAATCCAGCTGCTATATGCCTTATTCACCTTTGTTTTCACTGGATAGCATGTCAGAACTCACGCTGCGGAAAGCCAAGAACAAAAGGGCATTCCTGCATCGGTCAATATATATGTGGAAACGATATTCTTCTATAGAGGACAAGAAATTTTGGGGCAGTCAGCAAAAAGCGACGAGAAAATGAAGTACTTTCGAGGACCGCCATAGAACGGAGAGATGTTCGCTAAAACGGTCATAATTTTGTTATTCGAGTCCGTGTCGGACCCATAAGTACTCAAACTGCTCAAGCGCATGTGCGTAATCCAGAAAATACTCGCTATGCCTAAGAGGCCCGGAGTACCTCAAATTCAGCCTTAAGCAGGACTTTTGGCCCCGAAAGTCAAAGGACACCATTCGTCATCTGCTTTTTTAGACAAGTTTCAACCCATTGGCACTTCCTTTGAAGGAAATTCGAGAGATTATGTTTTATAGACATTAGCCCTCGGTAGGGACAAACGTATTTTCTCGCAGATGCTCAATGATCCGCAATCTTATTTCGCCAGAATTGAAGAAAATCCAGCGCAATATGCCTTATTCACCTTGTTTTCATGGATAGCATGTCAGAACTCACGCGCTGAAAGCCAAGAACAAAAGGGCATTCCCTGCATCGGTCAATATATATGTGGAAACGATATCTCCTCTATAGAGGACAAGAAATTTTAAAGGGCCAGCAAAAAGCGACGAGAAAATGAAGTACTTTCAAGGACCGCCATAGAATGGAGAGATGTTCACTAAAACGGTCAAAATTTTGTCATTCGAGTCCGTGGTCGGACCCATAAGTACTCAAATCTGCTCCCCGCGAAGCGTATGGATCTAGAAAATACTTCGCTATGCAAGGAGGCCCAAGTGCCTCAACATGGCCTTAAGCAGACTTTTGGCCCTAAAGGTCAAAGAACATCATTCGTCATTGTTTTTCAAACAAGTTTCAACCCATTGGCACTTCCTATTGAAGGAAATTCGAGAAATTATGCTTATAGACATTAGCCCTCGGTAGGGAGAAACATACCTTCGCCGATGCTCTATGATCCGTGAAATCTCATTTGGTCAGAATTGAAGAAAATCCAATGCTATATGCCTTATTCTCCTTGTTTTCGCCAGATGGCATGTCAGAACTCACGCACGGAAATCCAAGAACAAAAGGGCATTCCTGCATCGGTCAACATATATGTGGAAACGATATCTCCTAAGAGGACAAGAAATTTTGGGGCACTGTGCAAAAAGCGCATGAGGAAATGAAGAACTTTCGAGGACCTGCCATAGAACGGAGAGATGTTCGCTAAAACGGTCATAATTTTGTCATTCAAGTCCGTGTCGGACCCACAAGTACTCAAACTGCTTCATGAAAGTGCGCGAATCCAAAATACTCTTCGCTTATGCCAGAGGCCCGGAGTACCTCAAATTCAGCCTTAAGGTGACTTTTGGCCTCGAAAGTCAAAGGACACCATTCGTCATTGTTTTTAGACAAGTTTTTGAACCCATTGGCACTTCCTTTGAAGGAATTTCGAGAGATTATGTTTTATAGACATTAGCCCCGGTAGGGTCAAACGCATCTTTCTCGCAGATGCTCAATGATCCGCAATCTCATTTTGCCAGAATTGAAGAATATCCAATGCTATATGCCTTATTCACCTTGTTTTCGCCGGATAGCATGTCAGAACTCACGCTGCGGAAAGCCAAGAACAAAAGGGCATTCCTGCATCGGTCAATATATATGTGGAAACGATATCTCTCTATAGAGGACAAGAAATTTTGGGGCCAGCAAAAGCGCACGAGAAAATGAAGTACTTTCAAGGACTGCCATAGAATGGAGAGATGTTCACTAAAAAGGTCAAAATTTTGTCATTCGTGTCCGTGTCGGACCCATAAGTATTTAATCGCTCCCATGAAGCGTATGAATCTAGAAAATACTCCCGCTATGCCAGAGGCCCGAGTGCCTCAACACGGCCTTAAGGTGACTTTTGGCCCTAAAGGTCAAAGAACATAATTCGTCGCAGCTTTTCGCACAAGTTTCAACCCATTGGCACTTCCTATTGAAGGAAATTGAGAGATTATGCTGCTTATAGACATTAGCCTCCTGGTAGGGAGAAACATACCTTTCGCCGATGCTCTATGATCCGTGAAATCTCATTTGGTCGTGAATTGAAGAAAATCCAGCGCTATATGCCTTATTCTCCTTGTTTTCGCCAGATGGCATGTCAGAACTCACGCGTGAAATCCAAGAACAAAAGGGCATTCCCTGCATCGGTTAATATATATGTGGAAACGACATTTCTCTATAGAGGACAAGAAATTTTGGGGCAATCAGGCAAAAAGCGCATGAGGAAATGAAGTACTTTCGAGGACTGCCATAGAACGGAGAGATGTTTGCTAAAACGGTCATAATTTTGTCATTAGGAGTCCGTGTCGGACCCACAAGTACTAAAACTGCTTGTGGCGAAAAGGCGAATCCGTAAAATACTCTCGCTATGCGCCAGAGGCCCGGAGTACCTCAAATTAAGCCTTAAGCAGACTTTTGGCCCCGAAAGTCAAAGGACACCATTCATCGCTGTCTTTTAGACAAGTTTCTGAACCCATTGGCACTTCCTTTTGAAGGAATTTCGAGAGATTATGTTTCTAATAGACATTAGCCCCCTTGGTAGGGACAAACCTACCTTTCTCGCAGATGCTCAATGATCCGTAATCTCATTTGGTCAGAATTGAACAAAATCCAAAGGGCTATATGCCTTATTCTCCTTGTTTTCGCCAGATAGCATGTCAGAATCTCACGCTGCGGAAAGCCAAGAACAAAAGGGCATTCCCGCATCGGTCAATATATATGTGAAACGATATTCTCTATAGAGGACATGATAGAGGCAAAGGTGTCCCGCCTTCGATGAGATGGTGGATTTCGCTGGTGGAAGTCGACTTTGACGATCCGACTACGAAGGCAGAGGACGCCGCGCTTTAGCAATCGCTAAACCAACTCCGAGAGGTTATTGACCACGCCGAGCACGATCAACCCGACCACGAGGGTCTATTTCATGCGAGCAAACGAAGAACAAGCAAGAAACTGAGATTGCAACTGGATATTGCGAATATAAGATGAAAGCTTTATTGATCAAGGTGGGGTTCTCTGACGCTTTGTCCGGTCGTGAACACAAACGGCACGCGGTTGCAGCTATGGCGTAACTTTTGATCTAAACAAAACCCAAAGTCTAAACGGTGCCCTAAGGGCTGTATATATGGAGGAAGAGGGGGTGAATTTCGTGGCCCTTGGTGGAGGGGTCCGAAACTAACCCTATCTCTTGTTTCCCCACACATACGGACTCTAAAAATAGCCTATACTAATGTATTTCGAAATTACATTGGCCTGGCCCAATAATAAGGTGACGCAGCACCTAGAATAGCAAAACAAATAGCCTATACTAATGTATCTCCATGCTTGTTCTTGCTCCAATGTTCATCCTTCTCCATGCTAGGCCCTTCATTTGTAAGCAAAACAAATGTATCCAATTTAGGCAGCATCATATTCTAATGAACATTAGAATCATTACCACGAAACGAAAGTACCTGGTAATTTAGTTGGCGCATGCGAGCTCTAGTAATTGGTCCAAGATGTATAGCAATAGGGTCTGGGTGTAACAATTGTATTGATGTCCTCATCATCCTCCCCTTCTTGAAATGAAGTCGCCCTCGACGGAAGTTCATCTTCCTCACCCAAATATGGCTTCAAATCTGCAATGTTAAAAGTGGACTAACCCAAAATCAGCAGCAGCTCAAGTTTATATGCATTATCATTTACTTTCTCCAACACCTTAAAGGGACCAGCAGACGTGGTATTAGCTTTGATTTATGCAAATCAGAAATCTATCTCACGCAAATGTAACCAAACAAGATCTCCGTGCAAACACAACATGTTTTCTACCCTTATCTCCAAAGAAGTTTATATTTAGCATTCATACGCTCAATGTTTTCCTTAGTTAACTCATGCATTTTAAAATCAATTCAGCACGTCTTTAGCATCAAAATTAACCTTCTCCAAGATGGAAGAGGCAACAAATCAATAGGTGCACGAGGTAGGAAACCATACACAACTTCAAAAGGGCACATCTTAGTAGTAGAATGCAATGAACGATTATAAGCAAATTCAATATGAGGCAAGCATTCCTCCCACATTTTCTTATTATTCTTTAGAACAGCCCTAAGCATAGTAGACAATGTTCTCATGACTACTTCAGCTTGTCCATCGCTTGGGGGTGACAAGTAGTACTAAAAGCAGTTTAGTCCCCAACTTAGCCCATAAACATCTCCAAAAGTGGCTAAGAAATTTAGTATCACGATCTGAAACAATAGTATTTGGCACACCATGCAAGTTTAATAATTTCAAAGAACAAATCAAGAACATTAACAAAGATCATCGCTTTTATGACATGGTATTATGTGCCATTTTCTAGAATCTATCCACGACAACAAATATGATATCCTCCCTTCTTTGTTCTAGGTAAACCTAAAACAAAGTCCATAGATATATCCTCCCAAGGAACACTAGGTACAAGTAAAGGCATATATAAACCATGAGGATTGAGTCGTGACTTAGCTTTTTGACATGTAGTGCAATGAAAGCAATAAAACGCCAACATCCCGCCTCATCTTTGGCCAAAAGAAATGTGTAGCAAGTACGCCCTCCGCCTTCATCACGCCAAAGTGTCCCATTAGTCCTCCTCCATGCGCCCCGCAACAACAAAAAGACTAACAGAGCTAGCTGGAATGCATAGCTTGTTAGCACGAACACAAATCCATCATTAACAACAAACTTGTTCCATGTTCTTCCTTCTTTACAATTGTGCAATACATCTTTAAAATCAGCATCATGCACAAATTGATCTTTGATGGTCTCCAAACCAAATATTTTGAAGTCAAGTTGTGAAAGCATAGTATAGCGACGAGACAATGCATCAAGAATAACATTTTCTTTACCCTTCTTGTGTTTAATGACATAAGGAAAGTCTCAATGAATTCAACCCATTTAGCATGTCTACGATTCAGTTTAGCTTGACTTTTAATATGTTTCAAAGATTCATGATCAATGTATAACAAATTCTTTGGGCCATAAATAATGTTGCCATGTTTCTAAAGTCCAACAAGAGCATATAATTCTTTATCATAAGTAGAATAATTCAGACTAGGCCCACTCAATTTTTCGTAAAAGTATGCAACAGTTTGTTATCTTGTAATAACACACCTCCTAATCCAATTCCACTAGCATCACATTCAAGCTCAAAAGTCTTATTAAAATCGTGAAGTTGGAGTAAAGGAGCATGTGTCAACTTATCTTTCAATATCGTGAAGGCTTCTTCCCAGGCAGACCTCAAACAAAAGGCACATCCTTCTTTGTAAGCTCATTGAGAGGTGCAGAATGGTGCTGAAATCTCTCACAAAACGCCTATAGAATCCAATGAGGCCAAGAAATCCTCACTTGTGTGACTGCTTTGGCTGTGCCAACTCTCAATAGCTTCAATCTTGGCTTTATCAACTTCAATTCCTCGTGGAGTAACAACATAGCTAAGAAAAGACACTCGGTCGGTGCAAAAGGTGCACTTCCCAAGGTTACCAAACAAACGGCATCACGAGAGCATTAAAAACAGCACGAATGTTCCAAATGTTCTTCCAAAGATTTGCTATAAATCAGATATCATCAAAATAGACTACCACAAATCGTCCAATGAAAGCACGAAACTTCGCTCATTAATCTCATGAAAGTACTAGGTGCATTAGTTAACCCAAAAGGCATGACTAACCACTCATACAATCCAAACTTAGTTTTAAATGCTGTTTTCCATTCATCTCCCAATTTCATACGAATTTGATGGTATCCACTACGCAAATCAACTTTGGAGAATATTGTAGAGCCACCAATTCATCAAGCATATCATCTAGCCTAGGAATAGGGTGACGATAACTAATCGTAATATTATTATTGCCTCTACAATCAACACACATACGTGACGCACCATCCTTTTTCGCACTAGAATAATAGGAACAGACAAGGACTAAGGGATTCGCAGATATAACCTTTGTCGAAAGCAGCTCCGTGACTTGACGATAATCTCCTTTGTCTCCTCCGGATTGGTAATGATATGGTGCACGGTTGGTAATGATGCACCGGAATTAAGTCAATTTGATGCTCAATCCTCGAATAGGTGGTAATCCTGGCACGCCTTGTGGAAAGACGCCGCTAACTCCCCGCAAAATGTTAGTGACAAAGAGGGGCAAGGAGGAAGGCACGCCCTCGAATGAAAATAATGCCTCTTTGCACACAAAAGCATAGCAAATAGATTTGCTAAAATCTAGCTCATCAATATCAGATTTGGTAAGTAAACATGCACTTTTCAATTTAATTTCGTAAGCAATAAAGAGATGGTTTATTATAAGGCTTCATGTGTTGTTCAAATTCTTTTGCCACAATCTGATTTTCACTCTTATTTTTCTCCTGTTTTGCATTATTAGCTCTATTAATATCATCTTTCAAAATGGACTCAGAGTCATAGGAAGCAAAGTAATATTTTTATCCTTATGAACAAGAGTATACCGATTGTTTCTACCATGGTGTACAGAATTTTATCAAATTGCCATGGTCTACCAAGTAACAAGGAACATGCTTGCATAGGTACCACATCACAATCAACATAATCAGATATGTAGAGATACTAAAATGCACACTAACAAGACGTGTTACCTTAACCTTGCCGCTGTTGTTGAACCATGGATGTAGTAAGGATGTGGATGTGGTCTTGTGGTGAGAGATAGCTTCCACCATCTCCATGCTAGCCAAGTTATTGCAGCCCCTCCATCTATGATGACGCTAATAGAACGCTCCTTCACAACTCCCTTTGTATGGAACAAATTATGCCTCCGATTTTGCTCAGCTTTGTAACCTCGCACACTCAAAACACGTTGAGCAACTAAACATTCATACCCCACCAAGATCTTCAAGAGCCATGTATTGTGTCTCATGATCGTAATCATCTCCACCGTGTTCTCATGTAATAAGAGCCGTAGTCTCTCATCATAGTCACTAGCGGACTCATACCCACCATCCTCGTGAGCAATCATCGCACGCTGAGATTTGCATTCTCTCAAGAAATGTCCTCTTCCCTTACAACGCATTTACAAATAATATCACTTGTGTGCCCCTGCTGACGCCATGGAAGAAGAAGAGCTCCTGCAGTGCCCGACAGTGTGCTTTTGGCGATAGTGGTGGTTGTGCTCGCTTTCTTGTATCACGTTGAGGTGGCACCAAGGAGGTGATGGTGCAAAGGAAGTAGATGATGCACGGGTGTCCATGATGAAGGTCGACCTAGAAAAGTTAGCGCCGCCAATATTCTGCCGATCCTCAAGACTTCACGCTCAGCTTTACAAGCAAGATGGAATAAACGAGTGATATTATTATAATCCTTATAGTCTAGAATGGTCTCAATCTCTATTTAATCCACCCGTAAAACGGCAAGCATAGCTTCATTCTCCTCAACAATACCACATCTAATCAAGCCAGTTTGTAATTCCGATAATATTCTTCACGAATTTTTTCCTTGTCTTAAGCGCTGCAATTTTTGAAGTAATTCACGCTGATAATATGGTGGAACCCAACGAGTACGCATAGCAGTTTTCAAAGCAGCCCAAGTAGCTGAACAGATATAATCTACAATGTTCGCACCACCAAACACATGCAAAGCTAGTGAAAGCACAAACAAAGCAAAGCAGAACACGCCTCCTCGTGATATTGTAAACATGTAAATCGTTGTTCGCTTAACTCCCAAGTAAGATATATATCGTGAACATATCTACCTCAAATGGTGGAATATTCAATTTCAGTTTAGGGAGATGGTCATGATCTCGCATTTGAGGGGAGCCCTAACATTGCCATTATTTGCATGTGGACGACCGTGGTTGTGGTGCTGGTGGTTGCAACGTAGTTCGATGTTGATCAACCTCATCCTCGTAATCTCCCACATAATCATCATCCTCCTCTCGCACAGCAAAGCAGCAGTAGCAGGAGCCAAAGAAGCACCAACAGCAGAGCAGCTGCACCAGAATTTTGTCCTCGCTCAATAGGAACACGCCGAGCCTCGGCCCATACCGATTCGAAGGGGCGAGTTGTTGCAAGCAGTAGGTGCGATAGGTGCAGCCAGCGGTGGTTGTGGAAAACGCGATGAGCAATTCATCAAACTTGCTATCAAGCTTTGTTTCAAACGCCTTCTCAATGCCATCTATCTTCCATGGCCTCGCCAAATCTGCTTAGCACGCCTTGCACCTGTCCAATCATCATTTGCTGAAACTTATCATGTAGCCGTTTGTTCGTCAGTTCTCCCAATCAGCCTCATCGGCTTGTGATCCTCGCCATGGTTAGCAAGAAATAGAAACACACAAGAATATGATCCCATGTGCTACTAAGAAGTGGTGGTGGTGTATCACAAACCCGCAAGCAAATCTCAAATTCTTACCAGCTTACTCAGCAGCAGTGGTGATCGCAACCGCTAGAAGTCAAAACTCTCAAAGCTTGGATATAGCGATTATTGTGGAGAGTCCAACGACGACGAGATGTATGTGGAGCTGAAGGCTTATAATATGGTAGCACAAAGGGTCAAGAATAATCAATTCAGATGCAAGTTGAATAAACGCCAACGACGTGATCAGGTTGGTCCTAGGCTAGACCGCGTAGAGACGCGAGCCTAGAACACTAACAAAATCACGGGCACTGACGAAACAAGGGAGGAGCACACTCTGAATTTTTTTTTCGCTTTTTTTTTTTTGCGCTGCTTTTTTTTATGCTTGCTTTTTTTTTGTTGTCAAAATTTTTAAGGGGATCAAAATTGTTGGATTTCTTTTTTAAATGACGATTTGATAAAAAGATTTAAAATTTTTTCTTCAAGGTATTTCCAATGGCATTCAATTAATAGGGACACATTTATGTGAAGTTTTCATAATATTTATGTATTTCGAAAGACATTGATGTAGGAAATTCACCATATTTAATATTCCCAAAAAGGGGGGTTTTTTATGAAGGTAAAAACCCGGTGGTACATGTTATATTGTTATCACCCAATATCCTTTTGTTTTCCAAAGGTACAAGCCTAAATCAACCAAAAAACAGGAATAAACAAATTTTTAAATCAGGTTCAAAAAAAAATTATTCATTTTCAAGATTTTCCATGTCACAATACATTAAAATTTGAATTTTTAAAAAAATTTTTTTTTTAAATTGTTAATTTACAACAATTCAATTTATATAAAGGGAAAAATTTTATTAATCTTTCAAATTTTAATTGGGGTTTGGATCAAATTTTTTCAATGCCACTCCAAAATAAAACCAAATGTTATCACTGACAATTCGAAAAATCAGGTTCTAAAAATTGTTCATTCAAATCCGAAATAAAAGGATTAAATCTATCAAATAGGTAAAGGAATAACCACCATTTTTTTTCCCAATGTGATGGTAAGAGCCATGCAAAACTTCTTAAAATGATTGGAAACAAAAAAAATTCGAAATGCCTAGAACACTGGGTGGTTGTAAAGTGTGGGAAAAAATACCCAAATTTAAATTTTAAAGGGGTCAACCAAAAATTCAAAAATCAAAGATTTTAAAATTTTCAAACAGTCCCCAAAATATTGGGAATTTAATTCAAAGTTACAATAATCAATTAGAATGAATTTGAATAAAGCCAAAGAGTGGTGGTCCTGGTAAGCAAAGCACCAAAATAAGAGGAAAAAGGGCCAATACATCTAAATCAAGTTTGGGTATAATAAATAAATGAAAACAACTCCCACCAAAAAAAAACTCTTCCCAACTTCCTCTTAAAAGTTTGGAAATTTTATAAACTTGTAATCACTCCAAGCTTTAATGAAAAAAATACCCAATTCGAAGGATAGGACAAAGTTTTCGGCCCAAAATTGGAAAAGTGTTTCAGAATTTACCTTTTGATGTCAAATATTGAACAAAATTTAGATGGGGCCCCTTGCTTCAATTTGGTTTAAAGCCAAAAGATTCAATAAAGTCACCGTTTTTAAAAGAAAATTAATAATTTAAAATTGTTTAAAATGTTTAAAATTTTTTTTTTTTTCCTTTTATTTTTTTCCTTTGTTTTTTCCTTTTTTTTTTTTTTAAGCAAAAGAAAGATGCTTGTCCGAAGATGAAGACCCAACATATTAGCAAGAAACAACAAAATGGGGAAATTAATAGTGGGAGGGGAATAAGGGAAAATGCACGGGCGGATAAAACAAATCCTCTAAAAACTCCTAAAAAACCCCCAAACAATGCAACCTAATTCAACTTCAAGCAAAATAAAAATTCAAAGGTCGAGGCGGATAAAGGGAAAAGTTTTTTGGGTTTTTAGGATTAGGTTAATTGATGGTCTAAACTATAAAATGCTCCCAAGCCCAAAAGATACCACGAAAAGGGTCCCGATTTGAGAATGTAATACAGGGAAGATTTTCATCCGATAAAACGAAGTTCTAGAATCCAAAATCTCCCTTCCACGTCCCCGTCCCCCTTTTCCCCAAGCAACAAGAAAAGCAAGAAATGTAAACAACTATATTATGAATAATAAGAAAAGGTGGGGATTTGGGTTTGGTTGTGTGGAAAAAGGAAAAAGGAAGGAATTTAATAAACAAATCCCAACCAAAAGACTAGAGGACACTTTAACAAGGGGCCCGGATAACCCCAAGGCAGTAAAACAATAGGGAAAGGCCAAGGGCCCGTAGGTGACATAACCCTTTGGCTTTTTTGCTTGGTTGAGGGAATTTTTTATAAATCAATCTCCGGACATTTTAAGGGATTCCAACTTGTTGGAAAGGGCACTTTCCAAAAAGAAAGAATACCCAATTCGATGTTGAAAAGTTTTGACGTTAGTCAGGTATGTTGCATCCAACAATCCGAAGTAGAGCGACCATCTTTCGCCCAAAAGGCTGGAGATTTTGAACAGCAAAATTTTTTCCTTTTCCTATATTGTTTAAAAGTATAAAATTGAAAACCAAAAAGTTTGGTTTTTGTTGAAACAAAAAAATTTTGAATGTTTAACAAAACCCACAAAAGCATGATGAATATTTTTGGACCAAGGTGCGCCCAAGGGGGGAAATTTTGGGCCTAAACTGGTTTCGCTTTTTGGCCAAACCCCAGGAGGAAAAATTTGGGAATAAATACTCGATGGCACGTAAAAAGTGGTCCCAAAAAACCCAATTAAGGAATCATTGGTGGTGGGAAGGCAGGTTATTCCCGGGGAAGGATACATTCAAGCGTAGGAAAGGGGGGTAGATGGGGGTGATAATTGGGGGAACGACCAACCCCCAAAAGACTAGACTTAAGACCAAAAAACCCCTTTTCAAAGAAATTAACAATGCAAATACAAAAGATTAGCAAACCAGGGTTATGGTGAATAATTTTTTTGTCTTTTTTGGAATAGGTTGGGAAATCACAAAATTTAAATTTAAAATTCACCAGAACCGTTAACCCTTGTGGGAAATGGCCTTAGGAGGTGGTTTCGGGGGTTTTTGAAAACCCCCTTTAGAAGGGAAAGGCTTGAATCCAAACCAACTCGAAGGAGACCACCCGAGACCAAACCCAACAGGGCTTTTGGGGGAAAAAAAAGCGAAACCGGTTGAAGATATTTTTAAGATAAAGCTTTTGGGGGGGTTTGTGAGTTTTGGTCGGAACACAAACCAGCCAATTATAGGCTAACTTTTGACAAAAAAACCCAAAGCAAACGGTTTCCCAAGGGAATAAGAAAGGGAATTTCGTGGCCCGGTGGAGGGGTAAACTAACCCATTTTGTTTCCCACATAGGATTTAAAAATACCATCTAATTATTTAAATTAATCCGGCCCAAAAAATGAAACCCCGAATAGGGCAAATTTTTGGCTCGAATTTGTAAGGCTTTGATCATTTGGGGTTCAAACCGAAACCAGAACCCATTTGTCCCTTTGCACCAACTCCAGGTTTTGCCCCAGTTCACCCCCAGAGGCCCTTATTTTAACAAAACAAAGACCAATTTGGAATATATTCTATAAATTAAATATTAAAGGGCCCGGGTCCAAAGGGCCGAATTGGTAAATTATACAAACCCGGGTTAAAATTGTTTGTGTTATAGAAAGAAAGGGGCGGGCCGAAAAGGGGAAAAATAATACTTTCCCCCATAGAATAAATGCCTAAAACTATTTTTGAATTCTGGGTGCCCATTAAGTACCAAAGCCCCGGAGCCGGACGAAAATATATGCCAAGGGCCCAGGCCCTTAACACCCTTAAGGTGCTTTTGGCCCCAAATCAAAGAACCATTCTTTTTCTTTCAAATTGGCACTTCCATTGGGTTGGGAAATTTCTTCCATTAGCCCCTATGGGAGAAACAATTAAATCCATTTGGAAATCTATTTCCGAAATTAAGAAATTCAAAGAACCTTTCCTTTTTTCCAGATGGATGAAATTGGGAAATAAGCGGGATTTGATGGTCCATAAGAAAATTTTCCCCAAGGGACAAGAAATTTTGGGGAATCCAAAAAGCTTTGAAAGAAGATTTCAACGATAAACGGGAATGTTCTCGGCAAATTTTGTCTTAAGTCCGGACCCCGAACTAAATCTCTTAAAAGGCCCGATAAAAAACCCTTTTGGGGCCCGAGTCCCAAATTAACCTAATGCTTTTGGCCCCAACAAAGGACCCATTGGGTTTTAGAAATTTCAACCCATTGGCCTTTTTGAAGGAATTTCCTTAGTTTCTAATGGGCCCCTTGGGGGAAAAATTTTCGCAATGCTAATTGCCATTTGGCCCGAATTGAAGAAAATCCAAAAAAGCCATTTCCCTTGTTTTCGCCAAAATGTTGAACACCCAAAAAAAAAAAGGGGCATTCCTCACCAAAATAAAAAAATTCATAGAGGAAAGAAATTTGGGGCCAAAAAAAAGGGAAAATGAAGTCTTTCGGACCCAAGAATAAGTTTATAAAAGGTAAATTTTTTTTGGCCGGCCCATATTTTTCCCCCCGGCCGAATAAAAAACCCCGTTGCCAAGGCCCGGATCCTAAAGGTTTAAGGGATTTTCCCCGAAAGCGAAAACACCTTTTTCTAAGTTTCAAATTTTTATTGAAAAAATTTTTATGCTTACCCGGTGGGGAAAATACCTTTGGGTTTCCGTCCGGAAATTAGGCAAAAAAAATAAAGGCATATTTATTTTTGTTTTCCCAAGAGGCAAAAAGGGGGAAAGCAAGAAAAAAGGATTCCCAGGCAATAATGGAAAGATTCCTAAAGGGCAAAAATTTTTTGGGGCAACACAAAAGCCCGAGAAAAAGATTTGAACCCCGAACGGAGGTGTTCCTAAAACGGCTAATTTTGCTTCGGCCGGGGCAAAAACTAAACTGCCATTAGTCCAACCAAAAACCCTAAGGGGAGTATCAAATTTAGCCTTAAACTTTTGGCCCCAAATCGGAACCATTGGCGTTTTAGAAATTTCAACCCATTGGCCTTCCTTTTTAAAAATTGGTTAGTTTTAAAAATTTCCCAGGGACAAAGCTTTCGCAATGTCAATATAGGGTGGAGATACTCATAAGCAAGATGGGGAAGGAAGGCGATTATCTTTCAAAAGGGAATTTCCTTAACGTCTATTTTCTTCGAGGTGGTTCCCCAACTCCCTGCTCATAGGTATTTCCGAATTCCGGGGGAGGGGAACCCAAAAAACCTCACCCGGAAGCCCAAGGACACAAAAGCGGGTTTTTCCCCCATGGCCGGGGGAACCCCGGGGCCCAAGATACCCAAAAGGAACAACTCCGGGATTCCGCCGCCAAAGCCCGGCATCCCCTTTTCCCCGAACCTGAGACCCCCTTTTTTAGGGAATCCCCCCCCTTAACGCCCTCGGAATCCCTTTACCCTCCCCCGCAAGGAAGGGCCAGGTGTGAGGAAAAACCAGACACCCACAACCCCCGCGAACTCCGACAACAGAGCCAAAGCCAACAAAATACTTTCGCGGTGCAAGTTTGAAATATGATCCGCAAATTGGAACAGGCACAAATAAGGGCCGCTTGGGAAGGGAACTTAAAAACGCATGGAGAGTACCAAGGGGGAAAAATTTCAAGGAATTTCGGGGAAGCCCCAAAGGGGAAACCTTGGGCCGATGCCACTTCAAAAAACCAGAGGCATTCATCCCCTTTTTTCCACCCTGTAATTTGAAATACAAGTAAGGCATTTTTAAAAATTTGGGGAAAAAGAATAGGGTTTCAGATAAAGGGCCCAAAATTTCCCTTTCCTCCAATTAAAGCCCTTGGGAAGTTAACTTTGGGAGAAAGTTTAATTGTAAAAAGTTGGTTCAAATGATAAACGACTTTAACCCCACCTTATAATAAAGCTTTACATATTCAAATCCAATTAAATCTTTTTTGGGTTTTCGTCCGCAAAATAATGGGCGGATGTTTTCCTAATAACCTTGGAGTTGGAGGAATAGGGTAGCCCTCCACCCGGCACCCAAACCTTCCCCAAATCCACCCTAGAAGGACCTTTGTTTTTTTTTTGTAGATTTTCCTTTTTGTGTTTAACGAGTGTTTTACCCCAACCCCAAAAACCAAAAAAAATTATTATCCAATATCCCAACCAACTGGTTTTGTTCTTTTCAGATTTTTGTTTTCGCTCCCGTGCGTTTCTTGAGTTGTTTTAGGTTTCAAGCGCAAAGTTGTCCGCCAAAATCACTCCCCCATCACCACCACCGACCGCCACCTCCTATCCATTACCAAGTGCCTATAAAATTTGTTAACCAACCCCTTTCCACCACCAACCAATTTTGCAAAATTTGTTTTGGCCCAAAATTTGTTTTCAAAATTAAAATTTAGATTTGCTTGGATTTTGGCCCACCCCCCCAACCCCTTCCTAGTAGTCCGAGGTCTTTCTTGTTGGTTTTAGCAACCATGGCGGAACACACCAAGGTTTGGGGAAACCTAAAACAAACACACGTAATTTCAAAAATGATTACAAATTTAAAAAACCCCGAGGCCTGGAAAATAGATGGTTGGAAACCTCAAACTTGATGCGTTTGATGAATTGGTTTAAAACCCCCCGATTGACTCCACAAAAACCACCCCTTCCAATCAGAATTCTGTTCCTATTGGCCAACAAACGGCACACCCGGGTTTGGGGCCCCCCACCCACCGAAGGTAATTGGAAGATTACGAGGATGGGTTACAAATCGAACCAGGGAAAAAAGAAAAACCTGCCCAATGCAAATAATGGAATGTTGGGGCCCCCCAACCCTGACCATCCCCTAAACCAAAAATATTCCCCATTTATAGATTGCCCGAATTAATTTCTTGGGAGAAAACCGCCATTTACGTTTCTTCCCGGGAAGGCGTTTCCCCGGGGGTTTTAAGTTTTGAGTGGGTGGTCAACATTGTAGTTAACCCCCAAACCACTTGGGCCTTTGAAAATTTGCAATGGGTTCCCCTATTACAACGGAATTCTTCAAAATTGGGAAAAAAGGAAAAATTCCCAAAAAATTTTTGTTCCCGTTATTAATTGGATTGGAAAAGAATATGTTCATTTCGGGGGATTAAATGGGTTTCCCTTCAAGCTTAAGGTTTTTACATTTATTATCTTGTTTAAAGCAAGGGTTTGAATTATTGCCCGCCCAAACTTTTTCGTTTCTTCAAAGCTATTTCCCCAGACCCCCCCATCCAACCTGATAAAGGGAAAATGAAAAACTATCTCCAAAAGGGTTTAAAGATTTCCTTCCAGGCCCGGAAAAATATTATTTGTTAAAAGGGCTTTTATAAAAAATCTAGGGTGTGATTGCCAATTGGGTTGACCCTTAGGACAAGAAACTTTCCATTACCTGAAACACTAAGGTTTGATCAGAACACAAAACCATTTTAAAGAATGTTTGTTTCAAGTTTTTTTGGGGCCAAGCACAAAATGAATAATTTGTTCCAAAAAGGGTTTGAAGGAATTTCTACAGGATCTAGAGGAGGGGGAAAACTTGGTACATGGAATGGGGAGAACTTCTCCCCACAAGAAACCACTTTAGTGATCCTGGTTCAAAACACAATAAGGTCAGATGCTCGTTGATTTTAGTTCTCACTTGTGATTAAAGTGAGGGACCAGAAGCATTTTTTTCAACCAGGAATTTGAAAAAATTTCAACCCATGGTGAAAAATCAAAACTTGTTCATAAGGAAAAATATTCTTTCCCAACTCCCATCCTTTTGAAAATGTAAAAAGGCAATAAAGAAAACAAGGAAAATAAAGGAAAATCAATTTGTAAAAGAATTTGAGCCCAATGAAGCCTTTAAACCTTGTTGCTTAAATTAAATTAAAATTTGTTTTTAAAACATAGATACTGTTTTAGAAATTATTTCTTGCTTTTGTGGCAAAAGGGAATTTTATTAGGAGTTTTTCCCCCCATAAATTTTCAGATTAAGTTTACAAACTCCCATTACCACCTATTCGGGGTTCCAAATTATTAAGATTTACCCCCCCCAAATCAATAGAGGGAAAAGAAATTTGTAATTTTGGCAAAAGGTTATTTTAAACCCAGCCGGTTTTCTTTTTCCCAAAAATGGAGTATGTTTTAAGAGGCACAAATAACTTTTTAAATGCCCCATTCCATGATAATCTTGATAATTACACAATACTCCAAAGGATTTTGAGGGAAAAAATTCAGAAAGAGGTGAAGGAAACACTTTAAAACTGTTTGTTTATATTTAGTCAGGGGAACTAATGAAGTATTTAGAGATTAATAAAATTTTCCTTTCATTAACATTTTGGTAGTTATTTTGATGAATTATGTTCAAATTTTAAAAATTTGGAAATTTAGGTTTTTAATGTATGAGAGTTGTTTGGAACCTTAATATTTGAAGAGTATCTTTTTGGTATTTTACCCAGGGAATTAAGTTATAAACCAAGTTAAGCTATTGAATTGGGAGCCCAAAGGTAAAAGTAGGATTTTTGGGCCCCTGGCTTAGGTTTTAATTTCAGCACCTTTTACCTTAAGACTTCAGAAGGAGGCCTTTTTTGGGTAATGGAAAACCTTCACAGATTGAAATTGTTAACCAGTTTACTAATTGATTTTAATAAACTTTTACAATGGAGAGTTTGGTTGGGTTTATTCAAGATCAAACCTTTGTTAACTTTTCCTAAAAAGAGGGCCTTTGTTTTACATGAAAAGTTAAGTTTGGCTTTGAAACATGGCCTTATTTATCCCGAATTTTTAACTTTGACTGAATTTTGAAACTATTAAAATAATAAATGTAAAAAAGGGTTGAATTCTTGAGATTTCCTTAGTCTTAAACCAAAAGGGTAAAGAAAATGTTTTGTCGACTTGCCTGCAACAGGAGATGTTTATGGGCTAAGTTGGGGACTAAACTGCTTTTTAGTACTACTTGTCACCCCAAACCGATGGATAAACCAAGTAGTCAATAGAACATTGTCTACTATGCTTAGGGCTGTTCTAAAGAAAAATAAGAAAATGTGGGAGGAATGCTTGCCTCATATTGAATTTGCTTATAATCGCTCATTGCATTCTACTACTAAGATGTGCCCTTTTGAAGTTGTGTATGGTTTCCTACCTCGCACCTATTGATTTGTTGCTTCTTCCATCTTCGGAGAAGGTTAATTTTGATGCTAAAGAACGTGCTGAATTGATTTTAAAATGCATGATTTAACTAAGGAAAACATTGAGCGTATGAATGCTAAATATAAACTTTCGGAGATAAGGGTAGAAAACATGTTGTGTTTGCACCGAGATCTTGTTTGGTTACATTTGCGTAAGGATAGATTTCCGATTTGCGCAAATCAAAGCTAATGCCACGTGTCGCTGGTCCCTTTAAGGTGTTGGAGAAAGTAAATGATAATGCATATAAACTTGAGCTGTCTGCAGATTTTGGGGTTAGTCCCACTTTTAACATTGCAGATTTGAAGCCATATTTGGTGAGGAAGATGAACTTCCGTCGAGGACTCACTTCATTTCAAGAAGGGAGGATGATGAGTACATCAATTCCATTGTTACACCCACAACCCCCGCTGCTATACATACCGGACCAATTACTAGAGCTCACAAGACGCCAACTAAATTACTGTGTACTTTCGCTTCTTGGTAATGATTCTAATGTTCATGAGAATATGATGTCGCCTAAATTGGATACATTTGTTTTGCTTACAAATGAAGGGCCTAGCTTGGAGAAGGATGAACATTGGAGCAAGAACAAGCATGGAGATGATGGCATGCAAAGGGGACAAGAATGGAGTTACAAGTGATGATTTCAGGACTTTGAAGCCACCATAATGAGTGCATGAAGCCTTGGACGAAATATACAAGATGCCACTTCATAAATTTCGTCCAGAGGCTATTCTAGGTGCTGCGTCACCTTATTATTGGGCCAGGCCCATGTAATTTCGAAATACATTAGTATAGGCTATTTTAGAGTCCGTATGTGTGGGGAACAAGAGATAGGGTTAGTTTCGACCCCTCCACCAAGGGCCACGAAATTCTCCCCTCTTCCTCCATATATACAGCCCTTAGGGCACCGCTTAGACTTTGGGTTTTGTTTAGATCAAAGTTCGCCATAGCTGCAACTTCGTGATTTCGCTTGTGTTCAACGACTGCATAAAGGCGCCACAGTAACCCCACCTTGATCAATAAAGCTTTCATCTTATATTCGCCATATCCAGATTGCAATCTCAGCTTGCTTGTTCTTCGCTTGCTCGCAGGAAATAGACCTCGTGGTCGTTGATCGTGTTCGGCGTGGTCAATAACCTCTCGGAGTTGGTTTAGCGATTGCTAAAGGCGCAACGCCCTCGCACGCTCGTAGTCGGATCGCCAAAGTCGACTTCCACCAAAGCGAAATCCACCATCTCATCGAAAGACGGACACTCTCTCTCTATCACCGTGGGCCCATGTACCTCTCCAACTCGCCCCAACTTGTACTAGCACTATATATACTCTCCCTCCTCCTAGTTAGGGTTAGCAAATATGATAGCTCATTCTTAGGTGAGCTTTGCTCCTACCTCTACTCTTGAGAGAGAGACTACCACTCCCATGGAGTTCAAGACCTCCATGTGAGAAGATCCTGCGGGATATCATCAAGACCCCTTTGTGGGAAGATCCATCTAGGATATCATCAAGACCTCCTCTTGGAGATGAACCTTACCTTGTATCTTTCCCTTTGTTGTTCATGTACCTTGTGATCTTGTGTGTTTGATTGTCTAGTGGATGTGTTATTTGGACTTGTTCTTGAGTGTTTCCCTTGTGATTTCTCCCGCTCTTCCCGTGTTCATCGTGTTCTTCGAGGATCCCACCCAAACGTGAAAGATCGACGCTATAGGGTTCCACCCTACATCATTATGGTATCATGAGCCACGTTGATCACGTTTTTGGAGCCCCTACCCCTCATTTTCTAGCCTTCTTTTGCTTGATTTCGCCCTAAATCCGAAAATCCCCACCAAAAATAGCCCCAAAATTTTTTTGTGATTTGTTGGTTTGATGATGTTTTGTTGATTTTGATCCATGGATTTGCTTGGTTTCAAGTGGATCTAGCATCTCCCCAAGTTTCCCCACTTTCCATCCACGAAATCTCTCCAATTTTACTCTTGAAATCATCCATTTCAGCCCCAAATCGAGTTTCGAAGTCCAAATCCCGATCTGGAATCGTCGGGCCGGACATCCGGGCCTCAGTCGACATCCAGCCATCCGCCGACATCCGGCCTAAGCCGACATCCGCCCCTGAGCGCCAAATCTGCTCGGTTCGACAGACAGCCCGAAATCTGGCTCAACCCCGACATCCGACCCACGATTTCAGATTTTCCTGCTTCACCGCTTTGTGCATAACTAATTCATCCGGAGTCGGATTTTGACGTTCTTTAGCTCGTTTTGAAGCTATTGACATCCCCCATCCCACAAAATACCACCAACACCATTTGACTCCATCAAATTTTCCAAAATTTGGCAAGTTTGCCTAGGCCCTCCACCATTACATCCGCATAACCACCACCGAGTTCCAACCTAACCAATTTTGTTCCTCATGGTTGTTTGAGTTGTGATTCGAGTCTCCTAAGGTGTTTCGGCTACTTAGGGACGGTTGCTTCTTCATCAACCACCACCACCACTTCCGCATAAGCGTGCCCACCATACACTTCCGCCACCCCAACTTAACCCAATAGTTTTTTTGAGCTTGTTTGAGTTGTGGCTTGTGTCTCCTAAGGTGTTTAGGCTACTTAGGGACCGTGTGCTTCCAACTCTTACACCGTGTATAGCCCATCATCCCACTTCCGCATTGCCAAGTGCAAACCACCACCGCTTTCCGCTACCACAATTTTGACATTTGTCATTTGAGATTTTGAGTTTGCGGTTTTTCCGTTTCCTAAGGTGTTTCGGCTACTTAGGGACGAGTCTCCATCATCTTGGTATCTACACCAAGAACACCGCCACTCTTCATCGCAAAGGACGGTAACCTCGACGACACCATTGTATTTTCCCTTGCAATTGCATTGTTTAACCCCTAGCCCATTTTGCGTTACTTGCCTATCGAGACTAGCCATTTGAGTATTGCCGGCAACGTTACTTGTGCACATTAGTGGTCTACACCATCCATTGCATACATACCATATCATCTTGGTATCATATCATCCATTGTGCCTCAAGTTTGTTCCCGCATATACACAATTGCTATCTTGGTTTGTGCATTGTACAAATTGACCATAGAAAAAAAAAGAGAAAAATCTTTTAAGGAAAAAGAGAGCAAAGAGCTCGTAAGCAAGTGCCATAGCATCATACCCCATTGCACATAAGAGCCATACCAAAATCTACATCATATGATATCATGCTTGAGAGAAACACCGGGAACCATACATACATAGCATACTTGGGATAGAAAGAATATCCATTTTGCATCTTATAGGTTGTGCACAAGTGTCGTATCCGCCTATTGAGCAATCGTGCTAGCGTCTCTCTTGAGTTGTGCAACATGAGCGTTTTGGTGGATTCCACATTTTGAGCTCATTCCTTGGTCAGACGACCCCATTTATCTATCCGTGTGTGTTTTCGTACCTCATTTGCTATTGGTCTACTTGTTTCACTTGCAATTTGTGAATCTTTTTCAACATTATTGACTCTTGCTAACATTTTGCATCAAATTTTTGTGCCACTATCCTCACCGAGCTCTACCATAAGCTTTACTTGATAGGTGTGAGTGAACAAGTCCGGTACCAATTCCACTATTCTTTCATTTCACATTGAGTGATACAAGATACATCCTCAACTTTGGGAAAAGGTAACTTGGTATTGTTTATCTCATTTCCTACTCACCTCTACTCGAGTCTTGTGATGGATAGGCAAAGCATTTCACCTTCGGTCTACAACAACAAAGACGAGTTGGATGCCATGAACAACAACTACGACGCCAAGATGGACAAGCGCATGGAGGGGATCAAGGCCCTCATCAAGTCCTACAAGCGATCTTCCTCATCTTCGAGAAGACGCTCAAGAGCACATGCTTCCGAGCTACCATCTCCGGCAAGATCACATCAGCATTGACACCATCACCAACAAGAACGTGAAGGTCAAGAGCTCAACACCAACAACCGCTCAATGACTTCACCATCTCCCTTGGCATCTTCGCCAAGCGACTTCAAGGCATCTTCGCCTATGGACATACGGCATCTTCGCCAACAAGAACCTCAAGACTACACTCAAGAGAAGCTACCCAAGCTCAAGTCCGCGACTTCCACGAGCTACTACGACCTCGACACCGACCACAAGATTCCTTTCTATGGGACTCAAGAACTCGAGGAGTACCTCGAGTGGGAGCGCTTGATGGACGACTACCTCAAGCTACATCAAGTTCGTCCCGAAGATCAAGTGAAGTGCGCCACAAGAAACTTCCACGACTACACATTGGCATGGTGGCTTCACACACCTTCGGAGAGCTATGAGATGAGTTGGCCCAAGACGAAGAGAGCTTTACGGCGAGAGTTTGTGCCTCCAACCTACACGGAACAACTTCGATGCTAATTGGAGAACACCACCCAAGGATCCAAGTCCATCGACAAGTACTTCAAGGAGATGATGATTGCCTTGCGACGAGCCGGCGTGGACGGCCCCATTTGGATGAAGTTCCACTTCATGATGGGATTGCACAACGACATCTCCAAGACCATCTTCCTCGAGAACTACAAGTCCATCGACGACTACTACATTGGTGCTCTCAAGGCGGAACAAGAACTCATGAAGGCCAAGGCTTCTCCACCCCAAGCAAACTTCGCGGCGACCAAGCTCTACGACAAGCATGAGGCTAGTACCACCAAGATGTCCAAGCCCGACGAGCTCCAAGACGATGCTCCCAAGGACCAAGCTTTGGAGGCGAGTGACAAGGTGGCGAGCAAGGATGATGCTTCCATCTTAGGAGGCGAGAGTGATGATGTGATAGAGGCGGAGGTGTCCCGATCTTTCGATGAGATGATAACTATCGATTTGGTGGAGACGACTTTGACGATCCGACTACAAACGTGCACGACGTTGCGCCTTAGCAATCGCTAAACCAACTCCGAAGGTTATTGACCACGCCGAGCACAATCAACTGACCACGAAGGTCTATTCCTGCAAGCAATCGAAGAACAAGCAAGAATATGATAAAAAGCAATCTGAATATTATGCGGTATATATGAAGTATTGATAAAGGTGGGGATCCGTAGCGGTCTTGGTTTGGTTGTTGGACACAAACGGCACACGGTTGCAATGGCTAACTTTAACTAAACAAATCCCAAGAGAAAAGCTACTAGATGGATCTACTTATATAGGAGCAAGGGTGGCGGCCAAGGAGGTGGGAGGACGTCCCAAGGCAGCCCTAAAACTAACCCTAGGTCGTACAAGGCCAATGGGCCCAAGTGAAGGTGACGTAACACCTTTGGACTTGTAGTTTGACTCGGATTCTGGTGCAGCGTCAGATTGTTTCGTTCATAACTCAACGCTCCGGACGGATTTTAAGGTGATTCCAATTGGGTTAGAAAGAGCATGAAATCTACTTTCCAACAAAAAAAGAATCACCCAATTCGGAGTCCGTATGAAAACGTTGTTGACGTTTTGATTCAGGTATGTCTGTGCAGTCCGAATCTGAGTCCAGAACGTGAGAGACTTGGACTCTATCTTCTCTTGGGCCAAAAGTGACGTGAGAGAACTTTTTGAACAGCAAATAAACATCTATTTCTTCCTTATCTTCATATATGGATTGTACAAATGTCCCATACACCTGCAATTAGACAAAACACAAACTGTGTGAAGTATTTTTGTTCTGGATAACATAAATAGACTATTGAATAGTTTGCACTAGAAATCACCTGAAAAATATGCATGTATGCAATATTTTTGGTCATATCCAAGGTAGTCATGTCCTCATCATGATGTGCCATCTTCGGCCTTCATCCACGACGAGAGTGATGATGTGCCATCTTCGGCCTTCATCCACGGCGACGACGATGAGATGATTGAGCATGGGATCTTCCCTTCGACCACGACGATGTATGATGACTTGAGTTACTTGTGCCACCATATTGAGAGTGAGAGCAACTTCACCACTAGCCCCATATATGATGAGTTGCCACAATTTCCATGTGAGGAGAGCCACAACCCCCACCACTTGAGTGAGATGAGTGACTCCACCATACGTGACTTTGAGTGCACCTATTTTGAGGGAGTGAGTGAACCACCACATAGAGAGAGTGAGATAGTTGATAGGTCTCGTGAGGCCATTTGCATTTCTGACTACTTGACCTCTACCTCTATTGTGTCTTCTCGTTTGGTGCTAGGTACCATTGATGATGACGCGCCGATCCTTGACGACATCGTCCTCCCTTTGGACAAGACGATGGCCATGGTGGAATATGATGCACCGCCCACATGGTTCCATCAAGATGATGATGATGACCAACATTTGGTCTTTCCCACCTCACCTACACCACTTGAGTGGAATGACAAAGGTAACAAAGGTGACGGTGATGCTCTAGTCCCACTAGTGGACTTTCTCGAGATTGATTGCTTGCATGATGTTGATCCACCTAGTACCTTGCTTCATTCTAGTATGATTTCCCCATGTGATGATTTGCCCATTTATGATGAGTACGATGATTCTCATGTGGAGTCTATTAGTTGTGATGCTATGTTACATAGGATTTCTTGTGACAATTCTTTAGATCACGTCATGTTTGCTAATCCGCTTGACTTGTCATATGCTATGCATGAGATCCATCATATGTCTTATTTGCAATCTCTTCATAGTGACTATGCATATGCCATTAAAATGAACCCAATTTGCACATATGGCATAGATGACAAGCCCATGGTTATTGGCATTTGTTTCTCTTGTGATGATAATTATATGCTCCCTTTGCATCATTTATCTCATATGCCATGCCATGACCACCTAACTTCGGATATGCATTGTTTTGGATGTTGTCCATTTTCCCCATATGATGTTTCCGATATTGCTCATGAGGAGGCCCCCATAGTTTCCTCATACATGTTAGAGGAATTTGATCCATCCCATTCATTGCATGATCCCCATACTTGTGTGCACCATATGCTCCCCATGAATAAACATGCTTTTGATGTGCCATATACTTGTTTGCTCAATTTGTGTCCCCATCGTGTCATACATAACAACTATTCTTTCATGATGGATGACATGTTCATATACCATGCCTCAAATTTCTTTGAGCATTGCTTATCTTGTGCTAACTCACACGTGCACATACACATCATGATGGATGATGTGTACATTTACCACACACACAATTTCTTTCGTTTGTGTCTCTTTTGTGATGAGGACATCAATACCATTGTTACACCCACAGCCCCTACTGTTACATATACGGGACCAATTACTAGAGCTCGCGCACGCCAATTAAATTACCAGGTACTTTCGTTTCTTGGTAATGATTTTAATGTTCATGAGAATATGATGCTGCCTAAATTGGATACATTTGTTTTGCTTACAAATGAAGGGTCTAGCTTGGAGAAGGATGAACATTGGAGCAAGAACACGCATGGAGTTGATGGCATGCGCAAGGGGATCAAGAACGGAGTTACAAGTGATGATTTCAGGACTTTGAAGCCACCATAAGGAGTGCATGAAGCCTTGGACGAAATATACAAGATGCCACTTCATAATATTCGTCCATAGGCTATTCTAGGTGCTTTGCGTCACGTATTATTGGGCCAGCCCATGTAATTTCGAAATACTTAAGTATAGGCTATTTTAGAGTCCGTATGTGTGGGAAACAAGAGATAGGGTTGGTTTCGGACCCCACCCTCAAGGGCCACGAAATTCCCTCCTCTTCCCCCATATATACAGCCCTTAGGGCACCGTTTAGACTTTGGGGTTTTGTTTAGATCAAAAGTTCGCCATAGCTGCAACTTCGTGCCGCTTGTGTTCAACGACCCGACAAAGGCGTCACAGAACCCCACCTTGATCAATAAAGCTTTCATCTTATATTCGCAATATCCAGATTGCAATCTCAGTTTCTTGCTTGTTCTTCGTTTGCTCGCAGGAAATAGACCCTCGTGGTCAGGTTGATCGTGCTCCGGCGTGGTCAATAACCTCTCGGAGTTGGTTTAGCGATTGCTAAGGCGCGACGTCCTCGCACGCTCGTAGTCGGATCGTCAAAGTCGACTTCCACCAAAGCGAAATCCACCATCTCATCGAAAGACGGGACACCTTTGCCTCTATCACATAGTCACTAGCGGACTCATACCCACCATCCTCAGTAGCAATCATCACACGCTGAGATTTGCATTCTCTCGCAAAATGTCCTCTTCCCTTACAACGACGACAAATAATATCACTTGTGTGCCCTGTTGACGCCATGGAAGAAGAGCTCATGCAGCCCCAGCAGGTGTGCTCTTGGCGATAGTGGTGGTTGTGCCCTTTCTTGTATCACGGTTGGAGGTGGCACCTGAAGGAGGTGATGGTGCAAAGGAAGTAGATGATGCACGTGGTGTCCATGATGAAGGTCGACCTGCAGAAAAGTTAGTGCGCGCCAATGCCCGTCGATCCTACACTTCACGCTCAGCTTTACAAGCAAGATGGAATAAACGAGTGATATTATTATAATCCTTATAGTCTAGAATGGTCTGAATCTCTCTATTTAATCCACCCGAGAAAATGTGCAAGCATAGCTTCATTCTCCTCAACAATACCACATCTAATCAAGCCAGTTTGCAATTCCCGATAATATTCTTCTACAAATTTTTCCTTGTCTTAAACGCTGCAATTTTTGAAGTAATTCACGTTGATAATATGGTGGAACCCAACGAGCACGCATAGCAGTTTTCAAAGCAGCCCAAGTAGCTGGAACAGGATATAATCTACAATGTTCGGACCACCAAACACATGCAAAGCTAGTGAAAGCACAAACAGCAGCAGAACACGCCTCTCCTCGTGATATTGTAAACATGTAAATCGTTGTTCAGTTTCTAACTCCCAAGTAAGATATATATCGTGAACATATCTACCCTCAAATGGTGGAATATTCAATTTCAGTTTAGGGAGATGGTCATGATCTCGCACTGAGGGGAGCCCTAACATTGCCATTATTTGCATGTGGACGACCTGGTGGTTGTGGTGCTGGTGGTTGCACGTAGTTCGATGTTGATCAACCTCATCCTCGTAATCTTCCACATAATCATCCTCGCCGGTACCAAAGCAGCAGCGAGCAGGAGCCAAAGAAGCACCAACAGCAGAGGCAGCTGCACCAGAATTTTGTCCTGGCTCAATAGGAACACGCTGAGCTCGTCCATACCGATTCGGAAGGGGCGAGTTGTTGTCGCAGGCTTGAGAGGTGCGATAGGTGCAGCCGGCGGTGGTTGTGGAAAACGCACGAGCAATTCATCAAACTTGCTATCAAGCTTTGTTTCAAACGCCTTCTCAATGCCATCTATCTTCTCCATGGCCTCGTCAAATCTGTTTACCACATCTTGCACCTGTCCAATCATCATTTGTCTGAAACTTATCATGTAGCTGTTTGTTTGTCGAGTTCTCCCAATCGATCTCATCGGCCTGTGTTCCTGCCATGGTTAGCAGCAATAAAAACACACAAGAATATGATCCTCTGAGACTACTAGGAAGTGGTGGTGGTGGTGTGGTGGACAGTCACAAATCCGTGAAGCAAATCTCAAATTCTTACCAGTTCTTACCCAGTTAGTGGTGATCGGCAACCGTTGTAGTCAAAACTCTCAAAGCTTGGCTATAGCGATTACGAGGGAGAATCAAACGCACGACGAGATGTATGTGGAGCTGGGAAGGCTTATAATATGGTAGCAAAAGGACAGCAATAATCAAATCGAGATGCAAAGTTGAATAAACGCTCAACGACGGTCTCAGGTTGGTCCTAGGCTAGATCGTGCTAGAGACGCGAGCCTAGAACACTAACAAAATCACGGCACAAGACGTAAACAAGGGAGGAGCACACTCTGAATTTTTTTTCTTTTTTTTCTTTTTTTGCACTTTTTTTCCTCTTTTTTTTTTTGCTCATAACAAATTTTTTCGGAAAAGTCTACAAATGGTCTAAAACTTCCTAGCCAGAATTTTCCGGACTTAGTTTTTTTTTGAAACCGGAACTATTTTTCTTCTGCGGATGGCTTGGAAGTTGGGGAGTCCTCTCACTGTCACGACTGGAGTATCGCGTGATCTGGAAATCGAGAACAATGCAACAATTCTTGGACTCGGACTAGGACCGGTGGCGGAGATGAATCTGTGGAACTTCGGACCGGTGGCGGAGATGAGTCTGTGGAACTCGGATCGCGGCGGAGATGAATCTGTGGAACTCGGACTAGTGGCGGATATATGTTGCGTGGACTCGGATGGGCGTGATGGCGGCGGATATGTGGTGGCGATATGGATTCGGATTGGCGGTGAATATGTGGTGGTGGTATATGGCAGCGGCGACGTGACAACCTCGTGAATGTAACTCAAACTCTAAAAGACTAGACGCTAAGACCAGCAACTTGACACGACGATGCAACCGCAAATTCAACAAAGCAAATACGTAAAACATTATGCAAAGGCTCAGATTGGTTCGGACGGGATGAACTAACCCTAATTTTTTTTTGGCTTTTTCGTGGACTATAGGTATGAAGAATGACTCGATCTAAACTACTAAAAACTCAGAAAATCTCACCGAGCAACCCGGAAATCTGATACCACTTGATAGAGGCAGAGGTGTCCGTCTTTCGATGAGATGGTGGATTTCGCTTTGGTGGAAGTCGACTTTGACGATCCGACTACGAAGCGTCGCGAGGACGCCGCGCCTTAGCAATCGCTAAACCAACTCCGAGAGGTTATTGACCACGCCGAGCACGATCAACCTGACCACGAGGTCTATTTCCTGCGAGCAAACGAAGAACAAGCAAGAAACTGAGATTGCAATCTGGATATTGCGAATATAAGATGAAAGCTTTATTGATCAAGGTGGGGTTCTGGACGCCTTTGTCCGGTCGTTGAACACAAACGGCACGCCAAGTTGCAGCTATGGCGAACTTTTGATCTAAACAAAACCTAAGTCTAAACGGTGCCCTAAGGGCTGTATATATGGAGGAAGAGGGGTGAATTTCGTGGCCCTTGGTGGAGGGGTCCAAACTAACCCTATCTCTTGTTTCCCCACACATACGGACTCTAAAAATAGCCTATACTAATGTATTTCGAAATTACATGGGCCTGGCCCAATAATAAGGTGACGCAGCACCTAGAATAGCCTATGGACGAATATTATGAAGTGGCATGTTGTATATTTCGTCCAAGGCTTCATGCACTCCTTATGGTGGCTTCAAAGTCCTGAAATCATCACTTGTAACTCCGTTCTTGATCCCCTTGCGCATGCCATCAACTCCATGTGTGTTCTTGCTCCAATGTTCATCCTTCTCCAAGCTAGGCCCTTCATTTGTAAGCAAAACAAATGTATCCAATTTAGGCAGATCATATTCTCATGAACATTAGAATCATTACCAAGAAACGAAAGTACCGGTAATTTAGTTGGCGTCTTGAGCTCTAGTAATTGGTCCAAGATGTATAGCAAATAGGGTGTGGGTGTAACAATGGTATTGATGTCCTCATCAAAAGTTCGCCATAGTGCAACTTCGCGTGCATTTCGCTTGTGTTCAACGACCGCACAAAGGCGTCCAGAATCCCACCTTGATCAATAAAGCTTTCATCTTATATTCGCAACATTCAGATTGCAATCTCAGCTTGCTTGTTCTTCATTTGCTCGCAGGAAATGTGACGCCGTGGTCGTTGATCGTGTTCGGCGGGTCAATAACCTCTCGGAGTTGGTTTAGCGATTGCTAAGGCGCGCGCCCTCGCGACGCTCAGAGTCGGATCGTCAAAGTCGACTTCCACCAAAGCGAAATCCACCATCTCATCGAAAGACGGGACACCTTTGCCTCTATCATTTTGTGTAGGTACCCATGAATACATGTCAACCTCGCAATCCCACGAGTTGACAAAACGAGCTCTTGAGAGCAATGATGCTTTGGGATCCAATGGACTATCCTTACCAACGTCCCCTACGCGCAAGGACTACGCGCAACTCCTCTACTTGGCTCTCACACGGCTATGGGCCATTTACCACTTCTCACATTATGCTCATTTTACCGTGTTCACTTTGCATGCTATGCTTGCTTCTATGCCTTTGCCATGCAATTGTGACCCTTGTTTGCATCTACCCATGACTCTCCCTTATGATATTCCTATGTGTATTTGCATACTTGGTGGAGATCCTTATTGCTATTGCCATGTTTATCATGTGCCCCATGCTATTGTCCTCATATCTTGCTTCCATGTTTGTGCTATGACATGTGAATCCTTCATGTCCACTATTTGCACCAATGACATGATTGCCATGATTTCCTCTAGTATGTTGCATCTTCGCACTACTAGCTTGCACGACTTGATTGCTATGATTGCTCGCTATGTTGCATCACCCATGTTCCACTAATTGCTTTCTTGGGTTGATGACATATATGCTCATGCCTCTCACATGTGTTGTCTCTTGTGTCATACTTGCTCATCTCATGCGGTTGATGACAACCATCTATATGCTTTGCACATGATTTATATTGCTTCGTGTCATATATCTCCATGTGTTGCCTCTCTCATGCTAGATGATTTGCCATGTATTGAGTGCAACAATGCTTATAGTCTTACTCATGAGATTGCCCCCATAGCATTCTCACACTTGTTTGGAGATTTTGACATATTCCTTGTGAAGCATGCTTGGCTTACTTCTTTTCACCATATACCTAGTGCCATGAATATCACCATTGTTGCATCATATTATTCATGCACTTTTGTTACTAATGGTTTTGTGCAAAAGATGAGAACCATCATGATGGATGATGTGTTTGTCTACCATGCGCATAATTTCTTTGTTTTGTTTTGTGCATGTGTAGGATACTTGGAATTTGTGTCGACTTCCACTTCACGTGAGTTGACCATTCGAGCTCTTGAGAGCGAGCCTCATACATTTGACCATGCATCGTTTCTACACCACATTTCCTACGACTTCGACATTGTGAAGAACGCACAAGGACATGCTTTCGAGGTGATATCATTCTATCTCGAGAACACACAAACCAATAGCATGCATATTGTGGATCATACTTCATGTGTTGCTTGCTCCATTGCTATGCCTCATGACATATATGCCTTGTGTGTTGCATCTAGTTCTTCACATATGCCATGTCCCTTTGCTTATCACATGCTTGACTTGATTGCCTCACACATGTTGAACAATTGCTCTTTCCATTGTGTTGAGTGCTACGATATCTTCACTACACCCTATGCACATTATGTTTGGATTGTCTTGCACTTTCCCCATGTGTTTAGACATTTCACTATATTTGGTGTTGTGAATGACTCTTATGCCTACCCATAGACCGTTCATTGAGCACTTTATGCATGCTTGCTATGACCTTGAGGTAGATGCTTGTCCACTTATCACATATATTTGCATCTTGACCTCCCATTTGCTAGCTTGTTCCCATGATATACTTGATTGTGCTCAATTTATATGCTCAAATGCCCTGACACACTTCTTTGTCAAACCATATGCTATGCTTGATGACAACACTTGTTGGGTGAATCACCTCTTGAATGCTTGGTTTTGCTCTTACGACAACCACATTTGTTTTTCCAAGTGCTTGTTATCTTTGCTACTTTTGAAGGAATTACAAGATGGTGCGACATTGGAGAGTGCCCATTTCGAGTTTCAAGATGATGAGTGCTTGGTGACCGACCATTTCGACACGGCACCGCCATCTCTTTCCCATGGTGATTTGGTTTTCGATCCGAAATCGGATCTTTTCCAAGGGGGAGGGGATGATGCGGAGCATCCTACGGTCATCACCATGTCAAGAGTCCGTTTGGCAAGTGACACGTGCGACCTCTACTTCTCATACATAAAGGTGAATCTTCTCCTTTACACGTGCTCACTTGACCCCTTCGAGGATGGTATACTACTTGACACTTCTCCCGTGTGTATGCATAGGTATTGTCGGAGCTTCACGGATGTTGAGGAGGAGTGCAAGCGCCAAGGAACAACTACACCATCCGCGAGGGAAGCCTGGAAGCGACGACGGAAGCAGACGGAGCTATCGGAAGCAGCAGCGGCGGACATCCGGCCAGAGGCGGACATCCGGCGCTGTCACACCCGCCAAGGAGCTGCACCAACAGACGGCCAACAAGATCAGCGGCCGGACATCCGCGCCAACCCGGACATCCGGCGCCTCCAAAGCGCGACATCCGCCTTTTCCCGAAATCCGGCATCGACGACGAACGCACCCGTTTTGCACTTCAGCCCGACATCCGCCCGAGCCCGACATCCGGCGCCTCGCGGCTCCCGGACATCCGCCCCACCCGAACATCCGGCGCTGTCACAAGACCTGATGAACGGGCCAAGGGCCCATGTACCTCCAACTCGCCCCAACTTGTACTAGCACTATATATACTTCTCCCTCCTCCTAGTTAGGGTTAGCAAATATGATAGCTCATTCTTAGGTGAGCTTTGCTCCTACCTCTACTCTTGAGAGAGAGAGACTACCACTCCCATGGAGTTCAAGACCCCATGTGAGAAGATCCTGCGGATATCATCAAGACCCCTTGTGGGAAGATCCATCTAGGATATCATCAAGACCTCCTCTTGGAGCTGAACCTTACCTTGTATCTTTCCCTTTGTTGTTCATGTACCTTGTGATCTTGTGTGTTTGATTGTCTAGTGGATGTGTGATTTGGACTTGTTCTTGAGTGTTTCCCCTTGTGATTTCTCCCCGTTCTTCCCCGTGTTCATCGTGTTCTTCGAGGGATCCCACTCCAAACGTGAAAAATCGACGCTATAGGGTTCCACCCTACATCACAGGCAATCTCATTTGGCCGTAAATTGAAGAAAATCCAGCGGCTATATGCCTTATTCTCCTTGTTTTTGCTGGATAGCATGCTGTAACTCACGCGCGTGGAAGCCAAGAACAAAAGGGCATTCCTGGCATCGGTCAATATATATGTGGAAACGATATCTCCTCTATAGAGGACAAGAAATTTTTGGGCAGTCAGGCAAAAAGCGCACGAGAAAATGAAATACTTTCAAGGACTGCCATAGAATGGAGAGATGTTCACTAAAACGGTCATAATTTTGTCATTCGGTGTCCGTGTCGGACCCACAAGTACTCAAACTGCTCCCGGCGAGCGTGTGAATCTAGAAAATATTCCCCGCTTGCGCCAGGAGGCCCGGAGTGCCCTCAAATACGGCCTTAAGCAGGACTTTTTGGCCCTGAAAGTCAAAGAACATCATTCGTCGCTGTTTTTCAGACAAGTTTCTGAACCCATTGGCACTTCCTATTGAAGGAAATTCGAGAGATTATGCTGCTTATAGACATTAGCCCCCCTGGTAGGGAGAAACATACCTTTCTGCAGATGCTCTATGATCCGGGAAATCTTATTTGGCCGCAAATTGAATAAAATCCAGCGGTTATATGCCTTATTCTCCTTGTTTTTGCCGTATGGCATGTCAGAACTCACGCTGCGGAAAGCCAAGAACAAAAGGGCATTCCCGCATCGGTCAACATATATGTGGAAACGATATCTCCTCTATAGAGGACAAGAAATTTTGGGGCAATCAGGCAAAAAGCGCATGAGAAAATGAAGTACTTTCGAGGACTGCCATAGAACGGAGAGATGTTCGCTAAAACGGTCATAATTTTGTCATTCGGAGTTCGTTCGGACCCACGAGTACTCAAACTGCTCGCGGCGAGTGCGCGAATCCAGAAAATACTCCCTGCTTGCGCCAGGAGGCCCGGAGTACCCTCAAATTCAGCCTTAAGCAGGACTTTTTGGCCCTGAAAGTCAAAGGACACCATTCGTCGCTGTTTTTTAGACTAGTTTCTGAACCCATTGGCACTTCCTTTTGAAGGAAATTCGAGAGATTATGTTTCTTATAGATATTAGCCCCCCTGGTAGGGACAAACGTACCTTTCTGCAGATGCTCTATGATCCGGAAATCTCATTTGGTCAGAATTGAAGAAAATCCAGCGGCTATATGCCTTATTCTCGTTGTTTTCATTGGATAGCATGTCAGACTCAGCGTGAAAGCCAAGAACAAAAGGGCATTCCTGGCATCGGTCAATATATATGTGGAAACGATATCTCCTCTATAGAGGACAAGAATTTTTGGGGCAGTCAGGGAAAAAGCACACGAGAAAATGAAGTACTTTCAAGGACTGCCATAGAATGGAGAGATGTTCACTAAAACGGTCATAATTTTGTCATTCGGAGTACGTGTCTGACCCACAAGTACTCAAACTGCTCCCGGCGAGCCTGCGAATCCAGAAAATACTCCCCGCTTGCGCCAGGAGGCCCGTTTGCCCTCAAATACGGCCTTAAGCAGGACTTTTTGGCCCTGAAAGTCAAAGAACATCATTCGTCGCTGTTTTTCAGATAAGTTTCTGAACCCATTGGCACTTCCTATTGAAGGAAATTCGAGAGATTATGCTGCTTATAGACATTATCCCCCTGGTAGGGAGAAACATACCTTCTCAGAGATGCTCTATGATCCGGAAATCTCATTTGGCCAGAAATTGAAGAAAATCCAATGGCTATATGCCTTATTCTCGTTGTTTTCGCCGTATGGCATGCTGTAACTCACGCGCGTGAAAGCCAAGAACAAAAGGGCATTCCTGGCAATTGTCAATATATATGTGGAAACGATATATCCTCTATAGAGGACAAGAAATTTTGGGGCAATCAGGCAAAAAGCGCACGAGAAAATGATGTACTTTCGAGGACTGTCATAGAACGGAGAGATGTTCGCTAAAACGGTCATAATTTTGTCATTCGGAGTCCGTGTCGGACCCACAAGTACTCAAACTGCTCGCGGCGAGTGCGCGAATCCAGAAAATACTCCCCGCTTGCGCCAGGAGGCCCGGAGTACCCTCAAATTCAGCCTTAAGCAGGACTTTTTGGCCCTGAAAGTCAAAGGACACCATTCGTCGCTGTTTTTTAGACAAGTTTCTGAACCCATTGGCACTTCCTTTTGAAGGAAATTCAAGAGATTATGTTTCTTATAGACATTAGCCCCCCCTGGTAGGGACAAACATACCTTTCTGCAGATGCTTAATGATCCGGGCAATCTCATTTGGCCATAAATTGTAGAAAATCTAGTGGCTATATGCCTTATTCTCCTTGTTTTCGCCGGATAGCATGCTGTAACTCACGCGCCTGAAAGCCAAGAACAAAAGGGCATTCCAGGCATTGGTCAATATATATGTGGAAACGATATCTCCTCTATAGAGGACAAGAAATTTTGGGGTAGTCAGGCAAAAAGCGCACGAGAAAATGAAGTACTTTCAAGGACTGCCATAGAATGGAAAGCTGTTCACTAAAACGGTCATAATTTTGTCATTCGGAGTCCGTGTCGGACCCACAAGTACTCGAACTGCTCCCGGCGAGCGTGCGAATCTAGAAAATACTCCCCGCTTGAGCTAGGAGGCCCGGAGTGCCCTCAGATACGGCCTTAAGCAGGACTTTTTGGCCCTGAAAGTCAAAGAACATCATTTGTCATTGTTTTTCAGACAAGTTTCTGAACCCATTGACACTTCCTATTGAAGGAAATTCAAGAGATTATGCTGCTTATAGACATTAGCCCCCCTGGTAGGGAGAAACATACCTTTCTGCATGTGCTCTCTGATCCGGAAAATCTGATTTGGCCGTAAATTGAAGAAAATCCAGCGGCTATATGCCTTATTCTCCTTGTTTTCGCCGTACTCCATGCTGTAACTCACGCGCGTGAAAGCCAAGAACAAAAGGGCATTCCTGGCATCGGTCAATATATATGTGGAAACGATATGATGTAGGGTGGAACCCTAATTCGTCGATCTTTCACGTTTGGAGGGGATCCTACGGAGGAAACACACGAAGAACGCGCGGAAGAACGAGAGGAAATCACGGGGAAGAATGAGAGAGACACTCAACCGACAAGAGATCGATCACACAAGGTCTAGATCATCGAAGCACGAGTGATACATGGTCCAAAATCAACAAAGGAAAGATACAAAGGTAGCCGTTCTTCTCCCGGAGGAGGTCTTGAATCCACGAGGGGATCTTCCCTTATAGGGGTCTTGAATCCGATGGATCTTCTCCTAGACGGAGGTCCTGATCTCCGTGGAGAAGTACCGGTGGATGAGCAAAGGCTCTCACACACAAATATGAGCTAATCCAATGCCGAGTCTCAAAGTGAGGAGAGGGGTCCTATATATAGAGTCCGGGTGAAGGGTACATGGGCTCATTAACACGCTGCAGCAGGGCCTGGCCGGATGATCCGGCGACGGTCCGGATGATCCGGGCTGGTCCGGATGATCCGGTGGGGCCCGGATGGTCCGGTGCTCTCTGGTGACGGCGCAGGGCGGACGTCCGGTTGGTGGTCCAGATGTCCGGGGATCCAGATGATCCGGGCCGGGTCCGGATGATCCGGCTTCAGCTGTGGAGGTTCTGTTGCCTTGATCGATGAAGCCGGATCGTCCGGACGGGTCCGGATCATCCGGCTCGTCCGGATCGTCCGGACCTCCGTCCGGATCGTCCGGGCTCTCTGTCTGGTTGATTTCTCCTCTCCGTCTTCACAGATGTCTTCCGCTTCCGCTTCTCCTTGCTTCCTAGCCTCTTCATGGTCGACTCCTTGGTGCCCGAGTATGCATAGAGTTTCCGCTTGAGGTAGTAACCATGTCTCATGTGAATCGAAGGAGAGTTGTGAGAGGAGTGATGTCACCTCGGTTTCAAGAGCTCTTGCACGCTCGAGTCATCGGTCCTTGTGGTGTTGTAGGTGTTGATGTAGAGTCCATGGGGATGATGGAAGGATGCTCGCATCATATCCCTCCTTCGAAAGGATCCGACCTCGGATCTAAATCTTCATCACCATGGAAAGGCGAGAGGTCTTTGACGTTGAAGGTGTCGCTCACGTTGTACTTGTCGCTTGGTAGGTCGAGCTTGTAGGCGTTGTTGTTGTAGAGTGCTAACACCTTGAAGGGTCCATCGGCTCGAGGTAGAAGTTTGGACTTCCGTTCGTTGGGGAAGCGTTCCTTGCGAAGGTGTAGCCACACGAGATCGCCTATGTTGAAGATCATGGGTTGCTTGTTGATGTTTAGCTTGGTCGCTAGTCGTTGTACTTGGCGCTCGATGGTGTTTCTTGTATCTTCATGCATCTTCTTGATGTAGCTTGCACGGGCACTTGCGTCGATGTTGGTGCGCTCTTGTAGAGGTAGAGGTAGGATGTCCAATGGGGACAATGGGTTGAAGCCGTAGACGACCTCGAAGGGAGACTTGCCGGTCGTCGAATGTCTTCCGCGGTTGTAGGCGTACTCGGCGATAGGTAGACACGTCTCCCACTCCTTGATGTTCTTCTTGATCAACACGCAAAGTAGAGTGGAGAGCGTCCGGTTTGTCACCTCCGTTTGGCTGTCGGTTTGAGGATGGTATGCGGATGAGAACATGAGCTTGATGCCGAGCTTGGCGCAAAGAGTCTTCCAAAAGTAACTCAAGAACTTGACGTCGCGGTCGGAGACGATTGACTTTGGTACTCCATGAAGGCGCAAGATTTCCCTACAAAAGAGATTTGCAATATGTGAAGCATCGTCTACCTTGTTGCAAGGAATAAAGTGTGCCATCTTAGAAAATCGATCTACAACCACAAACACGGAATCCTTTCCATTTTGAGTTCTAGGCAAACCAAGTACAAAGTCCATGCTAATGTCTTCCCAAGGTTGATATGGAATTGGAAGAGGCATGTAAAGACCATGAGATTGAGCTTTTGACTTAGCTTTGCGGCATGTAGAGCATCGGGTGGTGAAGCGTGAAACGTCTCGAAACATCTTGGGCCAAAAGTAGTTCTTGGAGAGCGTGGCGAAGGTCTTGTCGCGTCCAAAATGTCCCATGAGTCCACCTCCATGAGCCTCTTGCAAAAGTAGCAAACGAAGAGAAGACTCGGGTATGCATAGTTTGTTAGCTCTCATAAGATAACCATCCTTGAGGTAATATTGTTCCCAAGATGTATGCGTCAAACATTTAGCATAACGAGGTGCAAAAGATGGATCACTAGCATACAAATCTTTGATATGCTCAAAACCAATAACATTCAACTCAAGTTGGGTGACCAGCGTGCATATGCGTGAAAGTGCATTGGCAATTACATTTTCCTTGCCCTTAATGTACTTGATCACATATGGAAAAGATTCAATAAATTCACTCCATTTGGCATGACGCTTGTTCAATTTTGTTTGACCTTTTAAGTACTTTAGTGTTTCATGATCGGTATGGATGACAAACTCATGAGGTCTAAGATAATGTTCCCAAACATTTAGCACACGCACTAAAGCATACAATTCTTTGTCATACACGGGATAGTTAAGTTGAGCACCGGAGAGTTTTTCACTAAAATAAGCAATGACTCGTTTTTCTTGCATTAAAACTCCGCCAATTCCGGTACCACTTGCATCACAATGGACCTCAAAAGTTTTGTCAAAATTGGGCAAAGCCAGAATTGGAGCATGAGTAAGCAAAGACTTGAGCTCATCAAAAGCGTTTGATTGCAAAGGTCCCCAAACAAAAGGAGTATTCTTCTTACTCAAAGCATGCAAAGGAGCTGCAATAGTGCTAAAGTTCTTCACAAAGCGGCGATAAAAACCTGCAAGACCAAGGAAACTTCGCACTTGTTGCAAATTGGTGGGTTGGGGCCAAGTTTTAAGTGCTTTGATCTTGGTTTCATCAACATGAACACCCTTGGAAGAGACAACGAAACCCAAGAAAACCATTTTGTCAACTCCGAAAGTGCATTTTTTCAAGTTTGCATAAAGACTTTCTTTTCGAAGAGTTTGCAAAACAAGCTTAACATGATCAAGATGTTCTTTCATGGTTTTGCTAAACACAAGAATATCATCGAAGTAAACCACAACAAAGATTCCAATGTATGGACAAAGTACATGATGCATGAGGCGCACAAAAGTTCCGGGAGCTTCCGACAAACCCATAGGCATAACCAACCATTCATATAAGCCAAATTTTGTTTTGAAAGCAGTTTTCCATTCATCACCCTCATGAATGCGGATTTGATAATAGCCACTTTTAAGATCAATTTTTGAGAAAAAGTTGGCTCCACTAAGTTCATCAAGCATATCATCTAGGCGAGGAATGGGATGCCTATAGCGCACTGTGATGAGGACATCAATACCATTGTTACACCCAAAGCACCTACTGTTACATATACGGGACCAATGACTAGAGCTCGCGCACGCCAATTAAATTACCAAGTACTTTCGTTTCTTGGTAATGATTTTAATGTTCATGAGAATATGATGCTGCCTAAATTGGATACATTTGTTTTGCTTACAAATGAAGGGCCTAGCTTGGAGAAGGATGAACATTGGAGCAAGAACACGCATGGAGTTGATGGCATGCGCAAGGGGATCAAGAACGGAGTTACAAGTGATGATTTCAGGACTTTGAAGCCACCATAAGGAGTGCATGGACGAAATATACAAGATGCCACTTCATAATATTCGTCCATAGGCTATTCTAGGTGCTGCGTCACCTTATTATTGGGCCAGGCCCATGTAATTTCGAAATACTTTAGTATAGGCTATTTTTAGAGTCCGTATGTGTGGGGAAACAAGAGATAGGGTTGGTTTCGGACCCCCCCCCCTCAAGGGCCACGAAATTCCCTCCTCTTCCCCCATATATACAGCCCTTAGGGCACCGTTTAGACTTTGGGTTTTGTTTAGATCAAAAGTTCGCCATAGCTGCAACTTCGTGCCGTTTCGCTTGTGTTCAACGACTGCATAAAGGCGTCCACGTAACCCCACCTTGATCAATAAAGCTTTCATCTTATATTCGCAATATCCAGATTGCAATCTCAGCTTCTTGCTTGTTCTTCGCTTGCTCGCAGGAAATAGACCCTCGTGGTCGTTGATCGTGTTCGGTGGTCAATAACCTCTCGGAGTTGGTTTAGCGATTGCTATATGCGCGACGCCCTCGCACGTCAGTAGTCGGATCGTCAAAGTCGACTTCCACCAAAGCGAAATCCACCATCTCATCGAAGACGGGACACCTTTGCCTCTATCAAGTGGTATCGAGTTCCGTGTTGCTCGGTGAGATTTTACAGTTTTCGTAGTTTAGATCGAGTCCGTCTTCATACCTATAGTCCACGAAAAAGCCACAAAAAAATTAGGGTTAGTTCATCCTATCCAACCACCGAGCCTTTGCATAATCTTTTACAGATTTGCATTGTTGAATTTGCGGTTGCATCGTCGTGTCTAGTTGCTGGTCTTAGAGTCTAGTCTTTTAGAGTTTCGAGTTCTGGTCATAAGTTGTCACGCCGCCGCACCATTATCATCGCCCGGCCATCCACCACCACCGCTTATCCGCCACCGCTTCGAATCCGTATCCATATACCACCACCGCTTATCCGCCACCGCTTCGAATCCGTATCCATATACCACCACCGCTGCCATATACAACCACCGCTGCCATATACCACCAATCCGAGTTCCTTGCATATTAGGTTTGTTTTCGGGATTCATCTAATTTCCGATTCGTGTTTCCTGGTCTGAGTAGGTTTCGGATTCCAGCAATCTTTTGTCGTCCGTAGAAGAGGTTGGTTTCCAAAAAAAAAAAACCACCCTCCGTTTAGGCCCAAAATTTTCCAAAACGCACGGACAAAAAAATTTTCTCGCTATCCTATTTTAGGTGTTTCTAAGCGTATTGAGACAGTCCCGTTATAGAAAGTTTTTTGACCCGCTTCAGCTTTTGGGTCCGGCAAATAAAAAAAAAGTTCAAAAAATTTCGTGCCCATCCTGTCGGTTTGACGTGGGAAGAGTTTTGAGACACTCGCCATTATAGTGATTTTTCGCAAAAAAAAAAAAAAGAGCAGCGCAAAAAAAAAAAAAAGCAAAAAAAAAGCGAAAAAAAAATCAGAGTGTGCTCCTCCCTTGTTTACGCAGCGCCATGATTTTGTTAGTGTTCTAGGCTCGCGTCTCTAGCACGGTCTAGCCTAGGACCAAAGACAAGATCTGTCGTTGGCGCTTATTCAACTTTGCATCTCTCAATTGATTATTGTTGACCCTTTTTGCTACCATATTATAAGCCTTCCCAGCTCCACATACATCTACGTCAGACGCTTGACTCTCCCCGCAATCGCTCTATCCAAGTTTTGAGAGTTTTGATTACAACGGTTGCCGATCACCGCCTTCTTTGGTAAGAACTGGTAAGAATTTGAGATTTGCTTCACGGATTTGTGACTATCCACCACACCACCACCACCACTTCCTAGTAGTCTCAGAGGATCATATTCTTGTGTGTTTCTATTGTCGCTAACCATGGCAGGATCACAAGTCGATGAGACTGATTGGGAGAACATGACTAACAAACAACTACATGATAAATTTCAGCAAATGATGAGTGGACAGGTGCAAGATGTGGTAAACAGATTTGACGAGGCCATGGAGAAGATAGATGGCATTGAGAAGACGTTTGAAACAAAGCTTGATAGCAAGTTTGATGAATTGCTCGCTGTTTTCCACAACCACCGCCGGCTGCACCTATCGCACCTCTGCAAGAACGACAACAACTACGCCCCTTCCGAATCGGTATGGACGAGCTCAGCGTGTTCCTATTGAGCCAGACAAAATTCTGGTGCCATTGCCATCGCTGTTGGTGCTTCGTGGCTCCTGCCATCGCTGCTGCTTTGGTACCGAGGAGGATGATGAGTACGCGGGCGATTATGAGGATGAGGTTGATCAACATCGAACTACGTGCAACCACCAGCACCACAACCACCGTGTCGTCCACATGCAAATAATGGCAATGTTAGGGCTCCCCCTCAGTACGCGATCATGACCATCTCCCTAAACTGAAATTGAATATTCCACCATTTGAGGGTAGATATGTTCCCGATATATATCTTACTTGGGAGTTAGAAACTGAACAACGATTTACATGTTTACAATATCCCGAGGAGAGACGTGTTCCTGCTGCTGTTTGTGCTTTCACTAGCTTTGCATGTGTTTGGTGGTCTCAACATTGTAGATTATATCCTGCTCCAAATACTTGGGCTGCTTTGAAAACTGCTATGCGTACTCGTTGGGTTCCACCATATTATCAACGTGAATTGCTTCAAAAATTGCAGCGTTTAAGACAAGGGAAAAATTCTGTAGAAGAATATTATCGTGAATTACAAACCGGCTTGATTAGATGTGGTATTGTTGAGGAGAATGAAGCTATGCTTGCACGCTTTCGGGTGGATTAAATAGAGAGATTCGCACCATTCTAGACTATAAGGATTATAATAATATCACTCGCTTATTCCATCTTGCTTGTAAAGCTGAACGTGAAGTGCAGGATCGACAGCATTGGCGCCGCACTAACTTTTCTCGCAGTCGACCTTCATCATGGACACCACGCATCATCTACTTCCACCGCACCATCACCTCCTTCAGTGCCACCTCCAACCGTGATACAAGAAAGCGTGCACAACCACCACTATCTCGCCAAGAGCACACCGCCGGCCTGCACTGAGTTCTTCTTCCATGGCGTCAACAGGGCACACAAGTGATATTATTTGTCATCGTTGTAAGGGAAGAGGACATTTTATGAGAGAATGCAAATCTCAGCGTGTGATGATTGCTACCGAGGATGGTGGGTATGAGTCCGCTAGTGACTATGATGAGGAGACTTTGGCTCTTATTACACATGAGGAACACGGTGGAGATGATTCTGATCATGAGACACAATACATGGCTGTCAAGATGCCGATGTGTATGAATGTTTAGTAGCTCAACGTGTTTTGAGTGTGCAGGTTACACAAGTGAGCAAAATCAGAGGCATAATTTGTTCCATACAAAGGAGTTGTGAAGGAACGTTCTATTCGTGTCATCATAGATGGAGGGAGCTGCAACAACTTGGCTAGCATGGAGATGGTGGAGAAGCTATCTCTCACCACAAGACCACATCCACATCCTTACTACATCCAATGGTTCAACAACAACGGCAAGGTTAAGGTAACACGTCTTTCGTGTGCATTTTAGTATCTCTACATATGCTGATTATGTTGATTGTGATGTGGTACCTATGCAAGCATGTTCCTTGTTACTTGGTAGACCATGGCAATTTGATAAAATTCAGACACCATGGTAGAAACAATCAAGATACTCTTGTTCATAAGGATAAAAATATTACTTTGCTTCCTATGACTCCGAGTCCATTTTGAAAGATGATATTAATAGAGCTAATAAAGCAAAACAGAGAAAATAAGAGTGAAAATCAGATTGTGGCAAAAGAATTTGAGCAACATATGAAGCCTAATAGTAAACCATCTAGTGTTGTTTCAAATTAAATTGAAAAGTGCAAGTTTAATTGCCACTAAATCTGATATTGATGAGCTAGATTTTAGCAAATCTGTTTGCTATGCTTTTGTGTGCAAAGAGGCATTATTTTCATTCGAGGACGTGCCTTCCTCTTTGCCCCCTCTTGTCACTAACATTTTGCAGAGTTCACGACGCCTTTCCACAAGACGTGCCACCGGATTACCACCTATTCGAGGGATTGAGCATCAAATTGACTTAATTCCCGTGCATCATTACCCAACCGTGCACCATACCGTACCAATCCAGAGGAGACGAAGGAGATTATGCGTCAAGTACGGAGCTGCTCGACAAAGGTTATATACGCGAATCCCTTAGTCCTTGTGTTGTTCCTATTATTCTAGTGCCGAAAAAGGATGGTACGTCACGATGTGTGTTGATTGTAGAGGCATTAATAATATTACTATTCGTTATCGCCACCCTATTCCTAGGCTAGATGATATGCTTGATGAATTGAGTGGCTCTACAATATTCTCCAAAGTTGATTTATGTAGTGGATACCATCAAATTCGTATGAAATTGGGAGATGAATGGAAAACAGCATTTAAAACTAAGTTTGGATTATATGAGTGGTTAGTCATGCCTTTTGGGTTAACTAATGCACCTAGTACTTTCATGAGATTAATGAACGAAGTTTTACGTGTTTTCATTGGACGATTTGTGGTAGTCTATTTTGATGATATATTGATCTATAGCAAATCTTTGGAAGAACATTTGGAACATTTACGTGTTGTTTTTAATGCTCTACGTGATGCACGCTTGTTTGGTAACCTTGGGAAGTGCACCTTTTGCACCGACCGAGTATCTTTTCTTGGCTATGTTGTTACTCCACGTGGAATTGAAGTTGATAAAGCCAAGATTGAAGCTATTGAGAGTTGGCCACAGCCCAAAACGGTCACACAAGTGAGGAGTTTCCTTGGCCTCGCTGGTTTCTATAGGCGTTTTGTGAGAGATTTCAGCACCATTGCTGCACCTCTCAACGAGCTTACAAAGAAGGATGTGCCTTTTGTTTGGGGTACCGCACAGGAAGAAGCCTTCACGGTGTTGAAAGATAAGTTAACACATGCTCCTTTACTCCAACTTCCTGATTTTAATAAGACTTTTGAGCTTGAATGTGATGCTAGTGGAATTGGATTAGGAGGTGTGTTATTACAAGATGGCAAACCTGTTGCATACTTTTCTGAAAAATTGAGTGGGCCTAGTCTGAATTATTCTACTTATGATAAAGAATTATATGCTCTTGTTCGGACTTTAGAAACATGGCAACATTATTTATGGCCCAAAGAATTTGTTATACATTCTGATCATGAATCTTTGAAACATATTAAAAGTCAAGCTAAACTGAATCGTAGACATGCTAAATGGGTTGAATTTATTGAGACTTTCCCTTATGTCATTAAACACAAGAAGGGTAAAGAAAACATTATTGCTGATGCATTGTCTCGTCGCTATACTATGCTTTCACAACTTGACTTCAAAATATTTGGTTTGGAGACCATCAAAGATCAATATGTGCATGATGCTGATTTTAAAGATGTATTGCAGAATTGTAAAGAAGGAAGAACATGGAACAAGTTTGTCGTTAATGATGGATTTGTGTTCCGTGCGGATATATCGATGGACTTTGTTTTAGGTTTACCTAGAACAAAGAAGGGGAGGGATAGCATATTTGTTGTCGTGGATAGATTCTCGAAAATGGCACACTTTATACCATGTCATAAAAGCGATGATGCTGTCAATGTTGCTGATTTGTTCTTTCGTGAAATTATTCGCTTGCATGGTGTGCCAAATACTATTGTTTCAGATCGTGATACTAAATTTCTTAGCCACTTTTGGAGATGTTTATGGGCTAAGTTGGGGACTAAACTGCTTTTTAGTACTACTTGTCATCCCCAAACTGATGGACAAACTGAAGTAGTCAATAGAACATTGTCTACTATGCTTAGGGCTGTTCTAAAGAATAATAAGAAAATGTGGGAGGAATGCTTGCCTCATATTGAATTTGCTTATAATCGTTCATTGCATTCTACTACTAAGATGTGCCCTTTTGAAATTGTGTATGGCTTCCTACCTCGTGCACCTATTGATTTGTTGCCTCTTCCATCTTCGGAGAAGGTTAATTTTGATGCTAAAGAACGTGCTGAATTGATTTTAAAAATGCATGAGTTAACTAAGGAAAACATTGAGCGTATGAATGCTAAATATAAACTTGTGGAGATAAGGGTAGAAAACATGTTGTGTTTGCACCGGAGATCTTGTTTGGTTACATTTGCGTAAGGATAGATTTCTGATTTGCGCAAATCAAAGCTAATGCCACGTGTCTGCTGGTCCTTTTAAGGTGTTAGAGAAAATAAATGATAATGCATATAAACTTGAGCTACCTGCAGATTTTGCGGTTAGTCCCACTTTTAACATTGCAGATTTGAAGCCTTATTTGGGTGAGGAAGATGAGCTTCCGTCGAGGACGACTTCATTTCAAGAAGGGGAGGATGATGAGGACATCAATACCATTGTTACACCCAAAGCACCTACTGTTACATATACGGGACCAATGACTAGAGCTCACAAGACGCCAATTAAATTACTGTGTACTTTCGTTTCTTGGTAATGATTTTAATGTTCATGAGAATATGATGTCGCTTAAATTGGATACATTTGTTTTGCTTACAAATGAAGGGCCTAGCTTGGAGAAGGATGAACATTGGAGCAAGAACACGCATGGAGTTGATGGCATGCTAAGGGGATCAAGAACGGAGTTACAAGTGATGATTTCAGGACTTTGAAGCCACCATAAGGAGTGCATGGACGAAATATACAAGATGCCACTTCATAATATTCGTCCATAGGCTATTCTAGGTGTCACGTCACCTTATTATTGGGCCAGCCCATGTAATTTCGAAATACTTTAGTATAGGCTATTTTTAGAGTCCGTATGTGGGGAAACAAGAGATAGGGTTGGTTTCGACCCCCCCTCAAGGGCCACGAAATTCCTCCTCTTCCCCATATATACAGCCCTTAGGGCACCGCTTAGACTTTGGGTTTTGTTTAGATCAAAAGTTCGCCATAGCTGCAACTTCGCGTGCATTTCGCTTGTGTTCAACGACTGCACAAAGGCGCCACGTAACCCCACCTTGATCAATAAAGCTTTCATCTTATATTCGCAATATCCAGATTGCAATCTCAGCTTTCTTGCTTGTTCTTCGCTTGCTCGCAGGAAATAGACCTCGTGGTCGTTGATCGTGCTCGGCGTGGTCAATAACCTCTCGGAGTTGGTTTAGCGATTGCTAAGGCGCGACGTCCTCGCACGCTCGTAGTCGGATCGTCAAAGTCGACTTCCACCAAAGCGAAATCCACCATCTCATCGAAAGACGGGACACCTTTGCCTCTATCACACTGTGATAGCATTTATAGGTCTACAATCGAAACACAAGCGGAAACTTCCATCGGGCTTAGGCACAAGAATAACGGGAACGGCACAAGGGCTTAAGCTTTCACGTACATGACCGTTGTCGATTAGTTGTTGTACTTGTCGTTGAATCTCCTTGGTTTCTTCGGGATTGACACGGTATGGAGCTTTGTTTGGAAGTGGTGCTCCGGGTATGAGATCGATTCGATGTTCAATGCCTCGTAGAGGAGGTAGACCCGGAGGTAGCTCATCGGGGAAAACATCTTGAAATTCCTGCAAAAGAGATTGAAACACCAAAGGTAGCTCATGAGTGGTGTTAGTTTTTGGTTCTCCATCCTTGCACACAAGGACAAAGTGCATCACACTCGACGGGTTCTCACACACTTCTCTCATCTCATGTTTGGTGGCGAATAGTATGAGGTTTTCTCTCTAGGCGAAGAGGCGCTCACATTTGGCTTGTGGCTCTCACTCACTTTTTGGTGGCTCACTTTCTCACTCTTCTCTCTTTGGTTGGTGGCTTGTTTGTCGGCTATCACTTGACTAGGAGACATGGGTCGTAGGACATATTCTTTGCCTTTCATCTTGAAGCTATAGTGGTTTGTACGCCCATTGTGGTAGACACCACGGTCGAATTGCCATGGCCGACCAAGGAGGAGGTGGCAAACGGTCATTGGGACCACATCACACTCCAAAGTGTCTTCATATGCACCGATTTTGAAGGATACTTGGACCGTATGCTCAACTCGTATAGTGCCGGAGTCACTTAGCCATTGAACCTTGTATGGTTGCGGATGCTTCTTCTTACCAATTGTAGCTTGGAGCATAGTTCTTCGCTTGCCAAGTTGTGGCAACTACCTCCATCGATTATGACCTTGATGGATCTCCCATTGATGCCGGCCTTTGTGTGGAAGATGTGGCATCGTTGGTCTTCTTCTTGGTGATGTTGAAGTGTCAAGACTTTGGAGACAACAAGAGCGGGGCTTGTATCTTCATCACAAAAGACTTGATCATCTTCATCCTCGTTGATGCGCCGGTGCATGGCCACTTGCTCAATAGCGTCCATTTCATCTTCACTCATTGAGTCGTAGGTTCCATCGTCGTTGAGTATCATGGTACGCTTGTTGGTGCATTCATATGACTTGTGGCCTCGGCCGCCGCAAGTAAAACACTTGAAGGAGCTTGTCTTGACGGTCTCATCGGTTGGAGTAGATGATGAAGCACGCAGCTTGGAGTTGCTTGTAGTAGGAGGAGGATGACTTGAACTTGTAGAAGTTTTCTTGTAACTTGACTTGTCGTCGTTGCTTGGAAAAGGCTTGGTTGATGTCGAAGTTGGAGTAGTTGTTGAAGCTTGGTTGTTGGAGAGGCCAGATGTCTTGGATGAGTACTTGGCGTGCTTTGAAGTCATCTTGCGCTTGTCGTTCCGCCTTTGTAGCTTGGTGCACGAGCTCAATGAGGTTGGAGTAGGGTTGGAAGTCAGCAATCTTCTTGATGGGATGGTTGAGTCCGTTCAAGAATCGTGCCATTGTTTGCTCATCATCCTCCGTGACATTGGCTCGAATCATGGCAATCTCCATTTCCTTGTAGTATTCTTCAACACTCTTTGTTCCTTGCTTGAGGAGTTGTAGCTTCTTGAAGAGATCACGGTTGTAGTAGGTGGGCACAAAGCGTGCTCTCATGACATCCTTCATTTGAGCCCAAGTGGTGATTGGAGGTTCACCTCTTGCTTGTCGGCGCTCAAGGACTTGTTCCCACCATATGAGCACATAGTCTTGGAACTCAAGTGATGCCATAGCGATCTTCTTCTCTTCCTCATAGTTGTGCAAACGGAAGATTTTGTCGACCTTCAATGCCCATGATAGTTACTCTTCGGGATCATTGGTTCCATTGAACTTGGGCATTGTGAACTTGAGCTTGCCATAGCGATGTTCTTCATTGTTTTGAGGTCGATGTTGATGATGGCGTTCTTGACGTGGATGGTAATCATCCTCATGTTGCTCTTGGCGAGGAGGAGGTCCATGATCAACTTGCTCTTGTTGACCTTGAGGTTGAGGATGAGCTTGAGGAGCTTGTGGGGGAGCTTGTGGGGCTTGACGTTGTGCCCGTGGATGGTAGTTCCTCTCTTGTATTTCTTCTCGAAGGGCTTCCTCTTGATTTTGCCTTTCGCGGTTGCGGTTGGCGAGAGCTCGACTTGATGCTTGAAGGGCATGTTCCGCCTCAAGAGCTTGTGCTTCTCGTTGTTGTTGTTGAAGACGTTGAGCCTCGGCATCTTTTTGCTCTTGGTGTAGGCGCGCTCGTTCTTGTTCTTGTTGGTGACGAAGACATTGTCGTTCTTGAGCTTGAGCAAACGCCATTTGGCTCGATTGAGGACGAGGAACTTCTTCATCAACTTGTTCTTGAAGATTCTTGTCGTGTAGCGGGTTGCGAGATGCATGACGGTCTTGACGCGCGGCTCGACGAAGAATGTTCGATGACGGTGTACTTGTGTCGGAGAAGGAGTCGTTGGAGTGGCGACTTGAGTGGCTCCGTCTTGAGTGTGAAGAGGTAGAAGTACGCCGGTTCACCAACAAGGCGTGGATCTCGTCCATTCTTGCATCGTTCTCTTTCTTGTCGCTCGAGTTTGTTGTCGAAATCGCGTACGCTTTCGGAGAGTCGCAAGTCGGTGGCGAGGTTGTCGATCGCGTTAAGCTCATTGCTTGTTGCTCTTGATGGAGAGCTCGTTGCGTGCCAAAGAGGTGGCTCTTGGTGACGTACGATGACATGTCGTCGTCTTGCTCGATGAAGAGTGGATTTGTAGAAGAACTTGGCCTATCCATCATTTCAAGCAAATTGTGAGTGGTAGAAGGAGAAGAATGAATACCAATGTACCTTTGACCGAAGTTGAAGATGAATCAAGTTCACTCAAATGCGGACAATGAAATAGCACTATTGGTACCGATCCTTGTCGATTCTCACACGTACACAAGGAAAAGCTTTTGGTGGAGCTTGGTTAGGATGGTGGCACAAAATTGATTGCAATCGTTAGCTTGACTCAAAAATGTTGAAGAAGATTCGCAAATTCGCATATGCAACAAGTAGACCAAGCAAGTAGTGGTACACGGAAACACACACGCAAATAGATAAATGGGATTGTGCAAACCAAAATGAGCCAAAATGTGGAATCCACGAAAATGCTCTTGTTGCACAATACTAGAGAGACGCTAGCACGATTGCACAATAGGCGGATACGGAGCTTGTGCACAACCTACTAGGCAAAAATGCAACGATCTCTATCCCACGTATGCTATATGTATGGTGTATCGGTGCAATGATCCAAGATGATCTTATATGACAATCTTAATGTTGTATGATGGTATGCTTGTTGCTTATAAGCTCTTTGCTTATCTTTCCTCTTTGCTTAAAAGCTTGAGTGGCTCTTTCTCTTTTGAGCTCTTTTCTTATGCAATCTTGACGAACTAAGATAGCAATTGTGTATGCGATGACAACTTTGTGAAACACAAGTTGATTCCGAGATATGTACCTCAAAGGTATGTATGATATGGTGTATGCAACTAATGTGCACAAGTCACGTTGCCGGCAATACTCAATGGCTAGTCTCGGTGGGTAAGCAACGCAAAAGATGGTATATGATGGCTATCAACGCAATTGCAAGGTATGACAAAGATGTCGTCGATGTTACCGTCCGTAGCGAAGATGAGTAGCCGACCAAAGTGAGCGTTTGTTGTTGATGTCACACCGCGCCTAAATAGCCGAAACACAAGAGGACACGGAAATCTCACTCAAATTGTCGAACTGAAAATCGAATGGTAGTACGGAGGTTGAGTCTTGGGGTTTGGCAAGTGGAAATGGTGGTGGATAGGGTGGGGAGGATGTATGGATGTGTGGATGGTGGTGGAGGTGGATGGTGGACTGCAGAACTGCAGCTTGGCAGAGAAGCCGGATGATCCGGCCAGAGCCGGATGATCCGGGCGAGCCCAGATGATCCGGGACTTGGTCCGGATGATCCGGGCAGGTCAACCACGCACGGGAACTACTCGGGAAGAACACGAAAATGGGGTGGAAATTGACGATTTCGGGGATTTTGGGTGGATTTCGAGGGGGAAAAGGTGGGGAAACACAAGATCCACGAGTTACACACCGAATCCACGGATCAAAAACAACAAAACATCATCAAAACTAACAAATCACAAAAAAATTGGGGGTATTTTTGTGGGGATTTTCGGGTTTTTAGGACGAAAACAACAAAATCAAGCTAGAAATCACGGGGTAGGGGCTCCAAAACGTGATCAACGTGGCTCATGATACCATATGATGTAGGGTGGAACCCTAATTCGTCGATCTTTCACGTTTGGAGGGGATCCTACGGAGGAAAACACGAAGAACACGCGGAAGCACGAGAGGAAATCACGGGGAAGAACGAGAGAGACACTCAACCGACAAGAGATCAATCACACAAGGTCTAGATCATCGAAGCATGAGTGATACATGGTCCAAAATCAACAAAGGAAAGATACAAAGTTAGCCGTTCTTCTCCGAGAGGAGGTCTTGAATCCACGAGGGGATCTTCCCGTATAGGGGTCTTGAATCCGATGGATCTTCCTAGACGGAGGTCCTGATCTCCGTGGAGAAGTACCGGTGGATGAGCAAAGGCTCTCACACACAAATATGAGCTAATCCAATGCTAAGTCTCAAAGTGAGGAGAGGGGGTCCTATATATAGAGTCTGGGGCGAAGGGGTACATGGGCTCATCCCAACACGCGCGCGCAGGCGCTGGCCGGATGATCCGGGCGACGGTCCGGATGATCCGGGCTGGTCCGGATGATCCGGGTGGGGGCCCGGATGGTCCGGTGCTCACTGGTGACGGCGGCAGGCCGGACGTCCGGCCGGTGGTCCGGATGTCGGTGGGATCCGGATGATCCGCCGGGTCCGGATGATCCGGCTTCAGCGTGGAGGTTCTGCTGCCTTGGTCGATGAAGCGGATCGTCCGGACCGGGTCCGGATCATCCTGGCTCTGTCCGGATCGTCCCGCCTCCGTCCGGATCGTTCGCCTCTCGGTCTGGTTGCTTTCTCCTCTCCGTCTTCACAGATGTCTTCCGCTTCCGCTTCTCCTTGCTTCCTAGCCTCTTCATGGTCGACTCCTAGGTGCCTGAGTATGTATAGAGTTTCCGTTTGAGGTAGTAACCATGTCTCATGTGAATCGAAGGAGAGTTGTGAGAGGAGTGATGTCACCTCGGTTTCAAGGGCTCTTGCACGTGCTCGAGTCATCGGTCCTTGTGGTGTTGTAGGTGTTGATGTAGAGTCCATGGGGATGGTGGAAGGATGCTCCGCATCAAGTACTCAAACTGCTCCCGGCGAGCGGGCGAATCTAGAAATTACTCCCCGCTTGCGCCAGGAGGCCCGGAGTGCCCTCAAATACGGCCTTAAGCAGGACTTTTTGGCCCTGAAAGTCCAAGAACATCATTCGTCGCTGTTTTTTAGACTAGTTTCTGAACCCATTGGCACTTCCTATTGAAGGAAATTCGAGAGATTATGCTGCTTATAGACATTAGCCCCATGGTAGGGAGAAACATACCTTTCTGCAGATGCTCTATGATCCAGGAAATCTCATTTGGCCGTAAATTGAAGAAAATCCAGCGGCTATATGCCTTATTCTCCTTGTTTTCGCCGTATGGCATGCTGTAACTCACGCGTGTGAAATCCAAGAACAAAAGGGCATTCCTGGCATCGGTCAATATATATGTGGAAACGATATCTCCTCTATAGAGGACAAGAAATTTTGGGGCAGTCAGGCAAAAAGCGCACGAGAAAATGAAGTACTTTCAAGGACTGCCATAGAATGGAGAGATGTTCACTAAAACGATCATAATTTTGTCATTCGGAGTCCGTGTCAGACCCACAAGTACTCAAACTGCTCCCGGCGAGCGTGCGAATCTAGTAAATACTCCCCGCTTGCGCTAGGAGGCCCGGAGTGCCCTCAAATACGGCCTTAAGCAGGACTTTTTGGCCCTGAAAGTCAAAGAACATCATTCGTCGCTGTTTTTTAGACTAGTTTCTGAACCCATTGGCACTTCCTATTGAAGGAAATTCGAAAGATTATGCTGCTTATAGACATTAGCCCCCCTGGTAGGGAGAAACATACGTTTCTGCATGTGCTCTCTGATCCGGGAAATCTCATTTGGCCGTAAATTGAAGAAAATCCAGCGGCTATATGCCTTATTTTCCTTGTTTTCGCCGTATGGCATGCTGTAACTCACGCGTGTGAAATCCAAGAACAAAAGGGCATTCCTGGCATCGGTCAACATATATGTGGAAACGATATCTCCTCCATAGAGGACAAGAAATTTTGGGGCAATCAGGCAAAAAGCGCATGAGGAAATGAAGTACTTTCGAGGACTGCCATAGAACCGAGAGATGTTCGCCAAAACGGACATAATTTTGTCATTCGGAGGCCGTGTCAGACCCACAAGTACTCAAACTGCTCGCGGCGAGTGATAGAGGCGGGGTGTCCCGATCTTTCGATGAGATGATAACTATCGATTTGGTGGAGACGACTTTGACGATCCGACTACAAACGTGCACGACGTTGCGCCTTAGCAATCGCTAAACCAACTCCGAGAGGTTATTGACCACGCCGGAGCACAATCAACCTGACCACGAAGGTCTATTCCTGCAAGCAATCGAAGAACGAGCAAGAATATGATAAAAGCAATCTGAATATTGCGAGTATGTATGAAGCATTGATAAAGGTGGAGATCCGTAAGCGGTCTTGGTCTGGTCGTTGGACACAAACGAAATACACGAAGTTGCAATGGCTAACTTTTAACTAAACAAATCCCAAAGTCTAAACGACGCCCTAAGGGCTGTATATATGGGGGAAAAGGAGGGAATTTCGTGGCCCTTGAGGATGGGGTCCGAAACCAACCCTAACTCTTGTTTCCCCACACATACGGACTCTAAAAATAGCCTATACTTAAGTATTTCGAAATTACATGGGCTGGCCCAATAATAAGGTGACGCAGACCTAGAATAGCCTATGGACGAATATTATGAAGTGGCATCTTGTATATTTCGTCCAAGGCTTCATGCACTCCTTATGGTGGCTTCAAAGTCCTGAAATCATCACTTGTAACTCCGTTCTTGATCCCCTTGCGCATGCCATCAACTCCATGCGTGTTCTTACTCCAAGGTTCATCCTTCTCCAAGCTAGGCCCTTCATTTGTAAGCAAAACAAATGTATCCAATTTAGGCAGCATCATATTCTCATGAACATTAGAATCATTACCAAGAAACGGAAGTACCTGGTAATTTAATTGGCGTGCGCGAGCTCTAGTAATTGGTCCCGTATATGTGACAGTAGGGGCTGTGGGTGTAACAATGGTATTGATGTCCTCATCATCCTCCCCTTCTTGAAATGAAGTCGTCCTCGACGGAAACTCATCTTTCTCACCCAAATAAGGCTTCAAATCTGCAATGTTAAAAGTGGGACTAACCCCAAAATCTGCAGGCAGCTCAAGTTTATATGCATTATCATTTATTTTCTCCAACACCTTAAAGGGACCAGCAGCACGTGGCATTAGTTTTGATTTATGCAAATCAGAAATCTATCCTCACGCAAATGTAACCAAACAAGATCTCCAGTGCAAACACAACATGTTTTCTACCCTTATCTCCAAAGAAGTTTATATTTAGCATTCATACGCTCAATGTTTTCCTTAGTTAACTCATGCATTTTAAAATCAATTCAGCACGTTCTTTAGCATCCAAATTAACCTTCTCCAAGATGGAAGAGGCAACAAATCAATAGGTGCACGAGGTAGGAAACCATACACAACTTCAAAAGGGCACATCTTAGTAGTAGAATGCAATGAACGATTATAAGCAAATTCAATATGAGGCAAGCATTCCTCCCACATTTTCTTATTAGTCTTTAGAACAGCCCTAAGCATAGTAGACAATGTTCTATTGACTACTTCAGTTTGTCCATCGGTTTGGGGGTGACAAGTAGTACTAAAAGCAGTTTAGTCCCCAACTTAGCCCATAAACATCTCCAAAAGTGGCTAAGAAATTTAGTATCACGATCTGAAACAATAGTATTTGGCACACCATGCAAGCGAATAATTTCACGAAAGAACAAATCAGCAACATTAACAAAGATCATCGCTTTTATGACATGGTATAAAGTGTGCCATTTTCGAGAATCTATCCACGACAACAAATATGCTATCCTCCCTTCTTTGTTCTAGGTAAACCTAAAACAAAGTCCATAGATATATCCTCCCAAGGAACACTAGGTACAGGCAAAGGCATATATAAACCATGAGGATTGAGTCGTGACTTAGCTTTTTGACATGTAGTGCAATGAGCAATAAAACGCTCAACATCCCGCCTCATCTTTGGCCAAAAGAAATGTGTAGCAAGTACGTCCTCCGCCTTCTTCACGCCAAAGTGTCCCATTAGTCCTCCTCCATGCGCCTCCTGCAACAACAAAAGACGAACGGAGCTAGCTGGAATGCATAGCTTGTTAGCACGGAACACAAATCCATCATTAACGACAAACTTGTTCCATGTTCTTCCTTCTTTACAATTCTGCAATACATCTTTAAAATCAGCATCATGCACATATTGATCTTTGATGGTCTCCAAACCAAATATTTTGAAGTCAAGTTGTGAAAGCATAGTATAGCGACGAGACAATGCATCAGAATAACATTTTCTTTACCCTTGTTGTGTTTAATGACATAAGGGAAAGTCTCAATGAATTCAACCCATTTAGCATGTCTACGATTCAGTTTAGCTTGACTTTTAATATGTTTCAAAGATTCATGATCGTAATGTATAACAAATTCTTTGGGCCATAAATAATGTTGCCATGTTTCTAAAGTCCTAACAAGAGCATATAATTCTTTATCATAAGTAGAATAATTCAGACTAGGCCCACTCAATTTTTCGTAAAAGTATGCAACAGGTTTGCCATCTTGTAATAACGCACCTCCTAATCCAATTCCACTAGCATCACATTCCAGCTCAAAAGTCTTATTAAAATCGGAAGTTGGAGTAAAGGAGCATGTGTCAACTTATCTTTCAACACCGTGAAGGCTTCTTCCCGTATGGTACCCCAAACAAAAGGCACATCCTTCTTTGTAAGCTCATTGAGAGGTGCAGCAATGGTGCTGAAATCTCTCACAAAACGCCTATAGAATCCAGCGAGGCCAAGAAAACTCCTCACTTGTGTGACCGTTTTGGGCTGCGGCCAACTCTCAATAGCTTCAATCTTGGCTTTATCAACTTCAATTCCCTGTGGAGTAACAACATAGCCAAGAAAAGACACTCGGTCGGTGCAAAAGGTGCACTTCCCAAGGTTACCAAACAAACGTGCATCACGTAGAGCAACAAAAACTGCACGTAAATGTTCCAAATGTTCCTCCAAAGACCTTCTATAAATCAATATGTCATCAAAGTAAACTACCACAAATCGTCCAATGAAAGCACGTAAAACTTCGTTCATTAATGATAGAGGCAAAGGTGTCCCGTCTTTCGATGAGATGGTGGATTTCGCTTTGGTGGAAGTCGACTTTGACGATCCGACTACGAACGTGCGAGGACGTCGCGCCTTAGCAATCGCTAAACCAACTCCGAGAGGTTATTGACCACGCCGGAGCACGATCAACCTGCCCACGAAGGTCTGTTTCCTGCGAGCAAACAAAGAACAAGCAAGAAACTGAGATTGCAATCTGGATATTGCGAATATAAGATGAAAGCTTTATTGATCAAGGTGGGGTTCTGTGACGCCTTTGTCTGGTCGTTGAACACAAACGAAATACGCGAAGTTGCAGCTATGGCGAACTTTTAATCTAAACAAAACCCAAGTCTAAACGGTGCCCTAAGGGCTGTATATATGGAGGAAGAGGGGGTGAATTTCGTGGCCCTTGGTAGAGGGGTCAGAAACTAACCCTATCTCTTGTTTCCCCACACATACGGACTCTAAAAATAGCCTATACTAATGTATTTCGAAATTACATGGGCCTGGCCCAATAATAAGGTGACGCAGCACCTAGAATAGCCTATGGACGAATATTATGAAGTGGCATCTTGTATATTTCGTCCAAGGCTTCATGCATTCCTTATGGTGGCTTCAAAGTCCTGAAATCATCACTTGTAACTCCGTTCTTGATCCCTTAGCATGCCATCAACTCCATGCGTGTTCTTACTCCAAGGTTCATCCTTCTCCAAGTTAGGCCCTTCATTTGTTAGCAAAACAAATGTATCCAATTTAGGCAAGATCATATTCTCATGAACATTAGAATCATTACCAAGAAACGGAAGTACCAGTAATTTAATTTATGTCGTGAGCTCTAGTAATTGGTCCCGTATATGTGACAAGAGGGGCTGTGGGTGTAACAATGGTATTGATGTCCTCATCATCCTCCCTTCTTGAAATGAAGTCGTCCTCGACGGAAACTCATCTTCCTCACCCAAATAAGGCTTCAAATCTGCAATGTTAAAAGTGGGACTAACCCCAAAATCTGCAGCAGCTCAAGTTTATATGCATTATCATTTATTTTCTCCAACACCTTAAAGGGACCAGCAGACGTGGCATTAGTTTTGATTTATGCAAATCAGAAATCTATCCTTACGCAAATGTAACCAAACAAGATCTCCAGTGCAAACACAACATGTTTTCTACCCTTATCTCCAAAGAAGTTTATATTTAGCATTCATATGCTCAATGTTTTCCTTAGTTAACTCATGCATTTTAAAATCAATTCAGACGTTCTTTAGCATCCAAATTAACCTTCTCCAAGATGGAAGAGGCAACAAATCAATAGGTGCACGAGGTAGGAAACCATACACAACTTCAAAAGGGCACATCTTAGTAGTAGAATGCAATGAACGATTATAAGCAAATTCAATATGAGGCAAGCATTCCTCCCACATTTTCTTATTAGTCTTTAGAACAGCCCTAAGCATAGTAGACAATGTTCTATTGACTACTTCAGCTTGTCCATCGGTTTGGGGTGACAAGTAGTACTAAAAGCAGTTTAGTCCCCAACTTAGCCCATAAACATCTCCAAAAGTGGCTAAGAAATTTAGTATCACGATCTGAAACAATAGTATTTGGCACACCATGCAAGCGAATAATTTCACGAAAGAACAAATCAGCAACATTAACAAAGATCATCGCTTTTATGACATGGTATAAAGTGTGCCATTTTCGAGAATCTATCCACGACAACAAATATGCTATCCTCCCTTCTTTGTTCTAGGTAAACCTAAAACAAAGTCCATAGATATATCCTCCCAAGGAACACTAGGTACAGCAAAGGCATATATAAACCATGAGGATTGAGTCGTGACTTAGCTTTTTGACATGTAGTGCAATGAGCAATAAAACGCCAACATCCCGCCTCATCTTTGGCCAAAAGAAATGTGTAGCAAGTACGCCCTCCGCCTTCTTCACGCCAAAGTGTCCCATTAGTCCTCCTCCATGCGCCTCCTGCAACAACAAAAGACGAACGGAGCTAGCTGGAATGCATAGCTTGTTAGCACGAACACAAATCCATCATTAACGAAAAACTTGTTCCATGTTCTTCCTTCTTTACAATTCTGCAATACATCTTTAAAATCAGCATCATGCACATACTGATCTTTGATGGTCTCCAAACCAAATATTTTGAAGTCAAGTTGTGAAAGCATAGTATAGCGATTTAGACAATGCATCAAGAATAACATTTTCTTTACCCTTGTTGTGTTTAATGACATAAGGGAAAGTCTCAATGAATTCAACCCATTTAGCATGTCTACGATTCAGTTTAGCTTGACTTTTAATATGTTTCAAAGATTCATGATCGAATGTATAACAAATTCTTTGGGCCATAAATAATGTTGCCATGTTTCTAAAGTCCCAACAAGAGCATATAATTCTTTATCATAAGTAGAATAATTCAGACTAGGCCCACTCAATTTTTCGTAAAAGTATGCAACAGGTTTGCCATCTTGTAATAACGCACCTCCTAATCCAATTCCACTAGCATCACATTCCAGCTCAAAAGTCTTATTAAAATCAGGAAGTTGGAGTAAAGGAGCATGTGTCAACTTATCTTTCAACACCGTGAAGGCTTCTTCCGTATGGTACCCCAAACAAAAGGCACATCCTTCTTTGTAAGCTCATTGAGAGGTGCAGCAATGGTGCTAAAATCTCTCACAAAACGCCTATAGAATCCAATGAGGCCAAGAAAACTCCTCACTTGTGTGACCGCTTTTTGGGCTGCGCAACTCTCAATAGCTTCAATCTTGGCTTTATCAACTTCAATTCCTGTGGAGTAACAACATAGCCAAGAAAAGACACTCGGTCGGTGCAAAAGGTGCACTTCCCAAGGTTACCAAACAAACGTGCATCACGAGAGCAACAAAACTGCACGTAAATGTTCCAAATGTTCCTCCAAAGACCTTCTATAAATCAATATGTCATCAAAGTAAACTACCACAAATCGTCCAATGAAAGCACGAAAACTTCGCTCATTAATGATAGAGGCAAAGGTGTCCCGCCTTTCGATGAGATGGTGGATTTCGCTTTGGTGGAAGTCGACTTTGACGATCCGACTACTTAACGCAGCGAGGACGCCGCGCTTAGCAATCGCTAAACCAACTCCGAGAGGTTATTGACCACGCCGAGCACGATCAACTCGACCACAAAGGTCTGCTTCTGCGAGCAAACAAAGAACAAGCAAGAAACTGAGATTGCAATCTGGATATTGCGAATATAAGATGAAAGCTTTATTGATCAAGGTGGGGTTCTGTGGACGCTTTGTCCGTCGTTGAACACAAACGGCACGCTGTGAAGTTGCAGCTATGGCGAACTTTTAATCTAAACAAAACCCAAGTCTAAACGGTGCCCTAAGGGCTGTATATATGGAGGAAGAGGGGTGAATTTCGTGGTCCTTGGTAGAGGGGTCCAAACTAACCCTATCTCTTGTTTCCCCACACATACGGACTCTAAAAATAGCCTATACTAATGTATTTCGAAATTACATGGGCCTGGCCCAATAATAAGGTGACGAAGACCTAGAATAGCCTATGGACGAATATTATGAAGTGGCATCTTGTATATTTCGTCCAAGGCTTCATGCACTCCTTATGGTGGCTTCAAAGTCCTGAAATCATCACTTGTAACTCCGTTTGATCCTCTGCGCATGCCATCAACTCCATGCGTGTTCTTGCTCCAATGTTCATCCTTCTCCAAGCTAGGCCCTTCATTTGTAAGCAAAACAAATGTATCCAATTTAGGCAAGATCATATTCTCATGAACATTAGAATCATTACCAAGAAACGAAAGTACCGTAATTTAATTGGCGTCTTGCTGAGCTCTAGTAATTGGTCCCAGATATGTAACAAGAGGGGCTGTGGATGTAACAATGGTATTGATGTCCTCATCATCCTCCCTTCTTGAAATGAAGTCGCCCTCGACGGAAGCTCATCTTCCTCACCCAAATAAGGCTTCAAATCTGCAATGTTAAAAGTGGGACTAACCCCAAAATCTGCAGCAGCTCAAGTTTATATGCATTATCATTTATTTTCTCCAACACCTTAAAGGGACCAGCAAGACGTGGCATTAGTTTTGATTTATGCAAATCAGAAATCTATCCTTACGCAAATGTAACCAAACAAGATCTCCAGTGCACACACAACATGTTTTCTACCCTTATCTCCAAAGAAGTTTATATTTAGCATTCATACGCTCAATGTTTTCCTTAGTTAACTCATGCATTTTTAAAATCAATTCAGCACGTTCTTTAGCATCAAAATTAACCTTCTCCAAGATGGAAGAGGCAACAAATCAATAGGTGCATGAGGTAGGAAACCATACACAACTTCAAAAGGGCACATCTTAGTAGTAGAATGCAATGAACGATTATAAGCAAATTCAATATGAGGCAAGCATTCCTCCCACATTTTCTTATTATTCTTTAGAACAGCCCTAAGCATAGTAGACAATGTTCTATTGACTACTTCAGTTTGTCCATCGGTTTGGGGTGACAAGTAGTACTAAAAGCAGTTTAGTCCCAAACTTAGCCCATAAACATCTCCAAAAGTGGCTAAGAAATTTAGTATCACGATCTGAAACAATAGTATTGGGCACACCATGCAAGCGAATAATTTCACGAAAGAACAAATCAGCAACATTAACAAAGATCATCGCTTTTATGACATGGTATAAAGTGTGCCATTTTCGAGAATCTATCCAAGACAACAAATATGCTATCCTCCCTTCTTTGTTCTAGGTAAACCTAAAACAAAGTCCATAGATATATCCTCCCAAGGAACACTAGGTACAGTGCAAAGGCATATATAAACCATGAGGATTGAGTCGTGACTTAGCTTTTTGACATGTAGTGCAATGAGCAATAAAACGCTCAACATCCCGCCTCATCTTTGGCCAAAAGAAATGTGTAGCAAGTACGCCCTCCGTCCTCTTCACGCCAAAGTGTCCCATTAGTCCTCCTCCATGCGCCTCCTGCAACAACAAAAGACGAACGGAGCTAGCTGGAATGCATAGCTTGTTAGCACGAACACAAATCCATCATTAACGACAAACTTGTTCCATGTTCTTCCTTCTTTACAATTCTGCAATACATCTTTAAAATCAACATCATGCACATATTGATCTTTGATGGTCTCCAAACCAAATATTTTGAAGTCAAGTTGTGAAAGCATAGTATAGCGATTTAGACAATGCATCAAGAATAACATTTTCTTTACCCTTCTTGTGTTTAATGACATAAGGGAAAGTCTCAATGAATTCAACCCATTTAGCATGTCTACGATTCAGTTTAGCTTGACTTTTAATATGTTTCAAAGATTCATGATCGAATGTATAACAAATTCTTTGGGCCATAAATAATGTTGCCATGTTTCTAAAGTCCTAACAAGAGCATATAATTCTTTATCATAAGTAGAATAATTCAGACTAGGCCCACTCAATTTTTCGTAAAAGTAAGCAACAGGTTTGCCATCTTGTAATAACACACCTCCTAATCCAATTCCACTAGCATCACATTCAAGCTCAAAAGTCTTATTAAAATCAGAAGTTGGAGTAAAGGAGTATGTGTCAACTTATCTTGCAACACCGTGAAGGCTTCTTCCGTATGGTACCCCAAACAAAAGGCACATCCTTCTTTGTAAGCTCATTGAGAGGTGCAGCAATGGTGCTGAAATCTCTCACAAAACGCCTATAAAATCCAGCGAGGCCAAGAAAACTCCTCACTTGTGTGACTGCTTTGGGCTGCGCCAACTCTCAATAGCTTCAATCTTGGCTTTATCAACTTCAATTCCTGTGGAGTAACAACATAGCCAAGAAAAGACACGGTCGGTCGCAAAAGGTGCACTTCCCAAGGTTACCAAACAAACGTGCATCATGTAGAGCAATAAAACAGCACGTAAATCTTCCAAATGTTCCTCCAAAGATCTGCTATAAATCAATATGTCATCAAAGTAAACTACCACAAATCGTCCAATGAAAGCACGTAAAACTTCGCTCATTAATCTCATGAAAGTACTAGGTGCATTAGTTAACCCAAAAGGCATGACTAACCACTCATATAATCCAAACTTAGTTTTAAATGCTGTTTTCCATTCATCCCCAATTTCATACGAATTTGATGGTATCCACTACGCAAATCAACTTTGGAGAATATTGTAGAGCCACTTAATTCATCAAGCATATCATCTAGCCTAGGAATAGGATGACGATAACGAATAGTAATATTATTAATGCCTCTACAATCAACACACATACGATGTACCATCCTTTTTCGCACTAGAATAATAGGAACAGCACAAGGACTAAGGGATTCGCAGATATAACCTTTGTCGAGAAGCTCTTGTATTGACGATAATCTCCTTTGTCTCCTCCGGATTGGTACGGTATGGCGACGGTTTGGCAATGAAGCACCGGAATTAAGTCAACTGATGCTCAATCCCACGAATAGGCGGTAATCCGGTGGCACGCCTTGTGGAAAGACGTCGTGAACTCCCCGCAAAATGTTAGTGACAACAAGAGGCAAAGAGGAAGGCACGCCCTCGAATGAAAATAATGCCTCTTTGCACACAAAAGCATAGCAAACAGATTTGCTAAAATCTAGCTCATCAATATCAGATTTAGTGGCAAGTAAACATGCACTTTTCAATTTAATTTCGTAGCAACACTAGATGGTTTACTATTAGGCTTCATATGTTGCTCAAATTCTTTTGCCACAATCTGATTTTCACTCTTATTTTTCTCCTGTTTTGCTTTATTAGCTCTATTAATATCATCTTTCAAAATGGACTCAGAGTCATAGGAAGCAAAGTAATATTTTTATCCTTATGAACAAGAGTATATCGATTGTTTCTACCATGGTGTACAGAATTTTTATCAAATTGCCATGGTCTACCAAGTAATAAGGAACATGCTTGCATAGGTACCACATCACAATCAACATAATCAGCATATGTGGAGATACTAAAATGCACACTAACAAGACGTGTTACCTTAACCTTGCCGCTGTTGTTGAACCATTGAATGTAGTAAGGATGTGGATGTGGTCTTGTGGTGAGAGATAGCTTCTCCACCATCTCCATGCTAGCCAAGTTGTTGCAGCTCCTCCATCTATGATGACGTGAATAGAACGCTCCTTCACAACTCCCTTTGTATGGAACAAATTATGCCTCTGATTTTGCTCACTTTGTGTAACCTGCACACTCAAAACACGTTGAGCAACTAAACATTCATACCGTCAAGATCTTCAAGAGCCATGTATTGTGTCTCATGATCGTAATCATCTCCACCGTGTTCCTCATGTGTAATAAGAGCCAAAGTCTCCTCATCATAGTCACTAGCGGACTCATACCCACCATCCTCGTGAGCAATCATCACACGCTGAGATTTGCATTCTCTCAAAATGTCCTCTTCCCTTACAACGACGACAAATAATATCACTTGTGTGCCCTGTTGACGCCATGGAAGAAGAAGAGCTCTGCAGGTCCGGCAGTGTGCTCTTGGCGATAGTGGTGGTTGTGCCTCGCTTTCTTGTATCACGGTTGGAGGTGGCACCACGGAGGTGCCGGTGTAGCGTAACGTGTGAAGTAGATGATGCACGTGGTGTCCATGATGAAGGTCGACCTGCGAAAAAGTTAGTGTGCGCCAATGCCTCGCCGATCCTGCACTTCACGCTCAGCTTTACAAGCAAGATGGAATAAACGAGTGATATTATTATAATCCTTATAGTCTAGAATGGTCTGAATCTCTATTTAATCCACCCGAAAACGTGCAAGCATAGCTTCATTCTCCTCAACAATACCACATCTAATCAAGCCGCTTTGTAATTCCCGATAATATTCTTCTACGAATTTTTTCCTTGTCTTCAACGCTGCAATTTTTGAAGCAATTCACGTTGATAATATGATGGAACCCAACGAGTACGCATAGCAGTTTTCAAAGCAGCCCAAGTAGCTGGAACAGATATAATCTACAATGTTCGCACCACCAAACACATGCAAAGCTAGTGAAAGCACAAACAGCAGCAGGAACACGCCTCTCCTCGTGATATTGTAAACATGTAAATCGTTGTTCAGTTTCTAACTCCCAAGTAAGATATATATCAGAACATATCTACCCTCAAATGGTGGAATATTCAATTTCAGTTTAGGGAGATGGTCATGATCTCGCACTGAGGGGGAGCCCTAATATTGCCATTATTTGCATGTGGACGACCGGTGGTTGTGGTGCTGGTGGTTGCACGTAGTTCGATGTTGATTAACCTCATCCTCATAATCGCCCACATACTCATCATCCTCCTTGGTACCACCAGCAGAGTAGCAGGAGCCAAAGAAGCACCAACAACAAGCGAGCAGCTGCACCAGAATTTTGTCCTCGCTCAATAGGAACACGCCGAGCTCGCCCATACCGATTCGGAAGGGGCGAGTTGTTGTCGTTCTGGCAGAGGTGCGATAGGTGCAGCCGGCGGTGGTTGTGGAAAACGCGCGAGCAATTCATCAAACTTGCTATCAAGCTTTGTTTCAAACGCCTTCTCAATGCCATCTATCTTCTCCATGGCCTCGTCAAATCTGTTTAGCACATCTTGCACCGTCCAATCATCATTTGTCAAACTTATCATGTAGCTGTTTGTTTGTCGTTTCTCCCAATCGATCCTCATCGGCTTGTGATCCTGCCATGGTTAGCAGCAATAGAAACACACAAGAATATGATCCTCAGACTACTAGGAAGTGGTGGTGGTGGTGTGGTGGACAAATACAAATCCGTCAAGCAAATCTCAAATTCTTACCAGCCTTACCCAGAGAAGAAGAGCGGTGATCGCAACCGTTGAAGTCAAAACTCTCAAAGCTTGGCTATAGCGATTACAGGAGAATCAAACGCACGACGAGATGTATGTGGAGCTGGGAAGGCTTATAATATGGTAGCAAAAGGGTCAAGAATAATCAAATCAAAGATGCAAAGTTGAATAAACGCTCAACGACGGTCTCAGGTTGGTCCTAGGCTAGACCGTGCTAGAGACGCGAGCCTAGAACACTAACAAAATCACGGCGCTGCACGTAAATAAGGGAAAAGCACACTCTGAATTTTTTTTTTCTCTTTTTTTTTCGCATTTGCTTTTTTTGCGCTTTTTTTTTTTTGCGAAAAATCACTATAATGGCGAGTGTCTCAAAACTCTTCCTAGGTCAAACCGACAGATGGGCACGAAATTTTTCGACCAAATTTTTTTTTCGATTGCTCGACCCAAAAAGCTGAAACGGGTCAAAAAACTTTCTATAACGGCGATCGCCTCAATACGCTTAGAAACACCTAAAAATAGGATAGCCAGAATTTTTTTTGTCCCGTGCGTTTTTGGAATATTTTGGGCCTAAACGGAGGGTGGTTTCCGGACTCTTTTTTTTTTGGAAAACAACCTCTTCTACGGACGGCAAAAGATTGCTGGAATCAAACCTACTCGCACAAGGAAACACGAATCGAAATTAGATGGATCCCAAAACAAATCTAATATGCAAGGAACTCGGATTGGTGGTGGATATATGGTGGTGGTATATGGCAACGGTGGTGGTATATGGCAGCGGTGGTGGTATATGGATACGGATTCGAAGCGGTGGCGGATAAGCGGTGGTGGTAGATGGCGTAGGCGATGATGATGGTGCGGCGGCGTGACAACTTATGACCGTAACTCAAACTCTAAAAGACTAGACTCTAAGACCAGCAACTAGACACGATTTATGCAACGGCAAATTCAACAACGCAAATACGTAAAAAGATTATGCAAAGGCTCGATTGGTTCGGATATGATGACCTAACCCTAATTTTTTTTGGCTTTTTCGTGGACTGAGGTATGAAGAATGACTCGATCTAAACTACGAAAAAATCTGTAAAATCTCACCGAGCAACCTCGAAATCGATACCACTTGATAGAGGCGGGTGTCCCGATCTTTCGATGAGATGATAACTATCGATTTGGTGGAGACGACTTTGACGATCCGACTACAAACGTGCACGACGCTGCGCCTTAGCAATCGCTAAACCAACTCCGAGAGGTTATTGACCACGCCGAGCACAATCAACTCGACCACGAAGGTCTATTCTCGCAAGCAATCAAGAACGAGCAAGAATATGATAAAAGCAATCTGAATATTGCGTAGTATGTATGAAGCATTGATAAAGGTGGAGATCCGTGGCGGTCTTGGTCCAGTCGTTGGACACAAACGAAATACAAGGTTGCAATGGCTAACTTTTAACTAAACAAATCCCAAAGTCTAAACGACACCCTAAGGGCTGTATATATGGGGGAAAAGGAGGGAATTTCGTGGCCCTTGAGGATGGGGTCCGAAACAAACCCTAACTCTTGTTTCCCCACACATACGGACTCTAAAAATAGCCTATACTTAAGTATTTCCAAATTACATGGGCCTGGCCCAATAATAAGGTGACGCAGCAGCTAGAATAGCCTATGGACGAATATTATGAAGTGGCATCTTGTATATTTCGTCCAAGGCTTCATGCACTCCTTATGGTGGCTTCAAACTCCTGAAATCATCACTTGTAACTCCGTTCTTGATCCCCTTGCACATGCCATCAACTCCATGCGTGTTCTTGCTCCAAGGTTCATCCTTCTCCAAGCTAGGCCCTTCATTTGTAAGCAAAACAAATGTATCCAATTTAGGCAGCATCATATTCTCATGAACATTAGAATCATTACCAAGAAACGAAAGTACCTGGTAATTTAATTGGCGTGCGCGAGCTCTAGTAATTGGTCCCGTATATGTAACAGTAGGGGCTGTGGGTGTAACAATGGTATTGATGTCCTCATCAGCGAGTGCACGAATCCAGAAAATACTGCCCGCTTGCGCCAGGAGGCCCGGAGTACCCTCAGATTCAGCCTTAAGCAGGACTTTTTGGCCCTGAAAGTCAAAGGACACCATTCGTCACTGTTTTTTAGACAAGTTTCTGAACCCATTGGCACTTCCTTTTGAAGGAAATTCGAGAGATTATGTTGCTTATAGACATTAGCCCCCTGGTAGGGACAAACGTACCTTTCTGCAGATGCTCAATGATCCGGGCAATCTCATTTGGCCGTAAATTGAAGAAAATCCAGTGGCTAAATGCCTTATTCTCCTTGTTTTCGCCGGATAGCATGTCAGAACTCACGCTGCGAAAGCCAAGAACAAAAGGGCATTCCCTGCATCGGTCAATATATATATGTGGAAACGATATCTCCTCTATAGAGGACAAGAAATTTTGGGGCAGTCGGTAGCACGAGAAAATGAAGTACTTTCAAGGACTGCCATAGAAGGGAGAGATGTTCACTAAAACGGTCATAATTTTGTCATTCGGAGTCCGTGTCGGACCCACAAGTACTCAAACTGCTCCCGATGAGCACGCAAATCCAGAAAATACTCCCCGCTTGCGCCAGGAGGCCCGGATTGCCCTCAAATACGGCCTTAAGCAGGACTTTTTGGCCCTGAAAGGCAAAGAACATCATTCGTCACTGTTTTTTAGACAAGTTTCTGAACCCATTGGCACTTCCTTTTGAAGGAAATTCGAGAGATTATGTTTCTTATAGACATTAGCCCCCCTGGTAGGGACAAACATACCATTCTGCAGATGCTCAATGATCCGGGCAATCTCATTTGGCCGTAAACTAAAGAAAATCCAGCGGCTATATGCCTTATTCTCCTTGTTTTTGCCGTATGGCATGCTGTAACTCACGCGCGTGAAAGCCAAGAACAAAAGGGCATTCCTGGCATCGGTCAATATATATGTCGAAACGATATCTCCTCTATAGAGGACAAGAAATTTTGGGGCAATCAGGCAAAAAGCGCACGAGAAAATGAAGTACTTTCGAGGACTGCCATAGAACGGAGAGATGTTCGCTAAAACGGTCATAATTTTGTCATTCGGAGTCCGTGTCGGACCCACAAGTACTCAAACTGCTCACGGCGAGTGCGCGAATCCAGAAAATACTCCCCGCTTGCGCCAGGAGGCCCGGAGTACCATCAAATTCAGCCTTAAGCAGGACTTTTTGTCCCTGAAAGTCAAAGGACACCATTCGTCGCTGTTTTTCAGACAAGTTTCTGAACCCATTGGCACTTCCTTTTGAAGGAAATTCGAGAGATTATGTTTCTTATAGACATTAGCCCCCCTGGTACGGACAAACGTACCTTTCTACAGATGCTCAATGATCCGAGCAATCTCATTTCGCCGTAAATTGAAGAAAATCCAGCGGCTATATGCCTTATTCTCCTTGTTTTCGCCGTATGGCATGCTGTAACTCACGCGCGTGAAAGCCAAGAACAAAAGGGCATTCCTGGCATCGGTCAACATATATGTGGAAACGATATCTCCTCTATAGAGGACAAGAAATTTTGGGGCAATCAGGCAAAAAGCGCACGAGAAAACGAAGTACTTTCAAGGACTGCCATAGAATGGAGCGACGTTCGCCAAAACGGACATAATTTTGTCATTCGGAGTCCGTGTCGGACCCACAAGTACTCAAACTGCTCTCGGCGAGTGCCCGAATCCAGAAAATACTCCCTGCTTGCGCCAGGAGGCCCGGAGTACCCTCAAATTCAGCCTTAAGCAGGACTTTTTGGCCCTGAAAGTCAAAGGACACCTATCGTCACTATTTTTTAGACAAGTTTCTGAACCCATTGGCACTTCCTTTTGAACAAATTTCGAGAGATTATGTTTCTTATAGACATTAGCCCCCCTGGTAGGGACAAACTTACCTTTCTGCAGATGCTCAATGATCCGGGCAATCTCATTTGGCCGTAAATTGAAGAAAATCCAGCGGCTATATGCCTTATTCTCCTTGTTTTTGCCGGATAGCATGCTGTAACTCACGCGCGTGAAAGTCAAGAACAAAAGGGCATTCCTGGCATTGGTCAATATATATGTGGAAACGATATCTCCTCTATAGAGGACAAGAAATTTTGGGGCAATCAGGCAAAAAGCGCACGAGAAAATGAAGTACTTTCGAGGACTGCCATAGAACGGAGAAATGTTCGCTAAAACGGTCCTAATTTTGTCATTCGATGTCCGTGTTGGACCCACAAGTACTCAAACTGCTCGCGGCGAGTACGCAAACCCAGAAAATACTCCCCGCTTGCGCCAGGAGGCCCGGAGTACCCTCAAATTCAGCCTTAAGCAGGACTTTTTGGCCCTGAAAGTCAAAGGACACCATTCGTCGCTGTTTTTTAGACAAGTTTCTGAACCCATTGGCACTTCCTTTTGAAGGAAATTCGAGAGATTATGTTTCTTATAGACATTAGCCCCCCTGGTAGGGACAAATGTACCTTTCTGCAGATGCTCAATGATCCGGGCAATCTCATTTGGTCAGTAATTGATTGAAGAAAATCCAGCGACAATATGCCTTATTCTCCTTGTTTTTGCCGGATAGCATGTCAGAATCATGGCGTGAAAGCCAAGAACAAAAGGGCATTCCTGGCATCGGTCAATATATATGTGGAAACGATATCTCCTCTATAGAGGACACCAAATTTTGGGGCAGTCAGGCAAAAAGCGCACGAGAAAATGAAGTACTTTCAAGGACTGCCATAGAATGGAGAGATGTTCACTAAAACGGTCATAATTTTGTCATTTGGTGTCCGTGTCGGACCCATAAGTACTCAAACTACTCCCGGCGAGCGTGCGAATCTAGAAAATACTCCCCGCTTGCGCCAGGAGGCCCAGAGTGCCCTCAAATACGGCCTTAAGCAGGACTTATTGGCCCTGAAAGTCAAAGAACATCATTCGTCGCTGTTTTTCAGACAAGTTTCTGAACCCATTGGCACTTCCTATTGAAGGAAATTCGAGAGATTATGCTGCTTATAGACATTAGCCCCCCTGGTAGGGAAAACATACCTTTCTGCTGATGCTCTATGATCCGGGAATTTCATTTGGCCGCAAATTGAGGAAAATCCATCGGTTATATGCCTTATTCTCCTTGTTTTCGCCGTATGGCATGCTGTAACCCACGCGCGTGAAAGCCAAGAAAAAAAGGGCATTGTAAACCTTAAGACAAAGTCCATAGATATATCCTCCCAAGGAACACTAGGTATGTGCAAAGGCATATATAAACCATGAGGATTGAGTCGCAGACTTAGCTTTTTGACATGTAGTGCAAATGAGCAATAAAACGCCCAACATCCCCTGGAGCAGAGGCGAGGTGTCCTGCCTTTCATGAGATGGTGGATTTCGCTTTTGGTGGAAGTCGATTTTGACTTAGTTTTGACATGTAGTGCTATCCTCCCTCTTTGTTCTAGGTAAACCAAGACAAAGTCCATAGATATATCCTCCCAAGGAACACTAGGTACAGTGCAAAGGCATATATAAACCATGAGGATTGAGTCGTGCATTAGCTTTTTGACATGTAGTGCAGCGGTGCAATAAAACGCTTCAACATCCCCGATAGAGGCAAGAGGTGTCCTGCCTTCGATGAGATGGTGGATTTCGCTT
>JAHHZJ010001136.1:0-157137 GCA_021437245.1 Aegilops speltoides | reverse complement strand
CTTTATTTGTTGGCTATTGCCGTGTTGTCTGCGGTCTTGAGTACTTTGCTCCACCTCATTACGAGTATGTCTTCCGCTGTTACGAGCTTCCGTTTTCTTTTTGAGACTTCTTGCGGTGGCGACAAGTCTTTGTGAAAGTTCTTATGCTCCGGTGGTGTGTCCGGTGTGAGATCGTTTGGTATTGTTTTCCGGGCATGGATTGATTATCGATTCGTCTGTTGAGGCGTTTGCTTGTTGCATGTTAAATCGATCCACTGGTTTGCCCTGCTCTATTGCTTTGGGTCATTAGGAGTGTTGTTTTTGTCGGCGGGACTTAGGGCGGCGTCTGCGTCGCCGTTTTGGTTGTTGGCCGGCGGAATTATCCTTTGCCGCGTCCCGTTGTTCCTCGTTATCGCTTCCTTTTGGGGTGTCCACCATATATACATCATGGGTTGGGGTGGCCTTCCAGTGCTCGATGGGCACTGATTCTTGGTAGTCTCCGGCATCGTCGTCCATACCGTCGATGTCTTCGGAGCTGTAGTCTAGTATGTCGGTTAGATCTTCAATAGTGGCTATTAAGTGGGTGGTGGGTGGGCTTTGAATTTCTTCATCGTCCGCATCCCGACCATCCTAACCGCAATCCGGCCAGGGCTCTCCTGATAACGAGAGATGCTTTAGCGAATTTAGTATGTCGCCAAAGGGTGAGTCTTTGAAAGATGTCATGGCGGTGAACTCCATGATCGGCGTGTCGGATTCGATTGGCGAGGACGCGAGAGGTTAGTCGGCAAGAGTCGGCGTCTCGAGTCACGACCTTTATAAGGGACAAGATTAGTATTCGGCTCCATCGCCCGTGTAAGATTCTGCTACGGGCGGTGTCCGGCCACATGTCCTCGTCTGCGAGGTCTGCTCGAACCATGGGTTAGGCGGACTCGTGTGTGGCCTCCAGGGCACTTTCCGTGGCGAGCTAAATCATGCCCATCGTGACAGCGCAGCACGCTTTCGGTGTAGCTCGAATCCGTCGAACATAAAGTCTTCGTGGGCGTTGGCGTGAAGTTTAGGCTTCAAACGACACGATGGCGGGGCGTACCTTCGATCTGCTCGGGCAGCCAAGCGAATTGGCCGCGATGCAAAGCGGCTGAATCACGAAGATCTATTCGGGAGAAAGTCCTCACAGGGCGGCGTTGTTGTTGATTGAAGAAGCCATCAAGCCTATCGGTGGCGACGAGGAACTCTCAATAAAGCACCAATGTCGGTGTCAAAACCGGCGAGATCTCGGGTAGGGGTCGGCTGTGCGTCTAGGCGGATGGTAACAAGAGACAAGGGACCGATGTTTTACCCGAGTTCGGGCCCTCTCGATGGAGGTAAAACCCTACTCCTACTTCATTGATATTGATGATATGGGTAGTACAAGAGTGGATCTACCACGAGCTCAAGGAGGCTAAACCTAGAAGCTAGCCTATGGTATGATTGTTGTAATGGTTGTCCTCGGACTAAAACCCTCGGTTTATATAGACACGGAGAGGGCTAGGGTTACCGTAGTCGGTTACAATGGTAGGAGATCTACATATCCGTATCGCCAAGCTTGCCTTCCACGCCAAGGAAAATCCCATCCGGACACGGGACGAAGTCTTCAATCTTGTATCTTCATAGTCTTGGAGTCCGGCTGACGATGATAGTCCGGCTTTCCGGAAACCCCCTAGTCCAGGACTCCCTCACTTGCCCTTGGCGATGGTCGTGCCACCTCCAGCAGCAGCGACTCTTCCTCCAAGGAAAGCTCCAGCAATGGCGACCTCGGCGAGCTGCCGCATCGCCGGGCTCGGACCGGGAGGGGAGATGAGCTGCGTCGCCGCCACATCCCGGTGAAGTGGGAGGACTCCGGGTGAGCCTAAGCACTGCTAGGGCCATGCCTCAGGAGCTGCCGTTGTCGTGCAACTTGTTTATGTTCCTTTCTTCCTTCTGCAAAAAAAAGTAGAAGGCCCTACTGGAGCATGTAATGAATTGTGGCGCTTGCGCCGTTATGTTATTGTTTCTATGCTTCCTTCCGATATTCATGTTGTTGTCGATTGTTATTGGGATAACTTAGCTTAGGGTTCCTGCGTGAACTTCCATGTCACGGGAGTGCACCTTGCCGACAGGTGACCCAGAGTCGCCAGGCCTCAGGGGCGCCCTTGCAGCTATAGGATTAGGGAGCTCCCGAGGCGTCATGCCCGCGAACTTGTTCGAGAGCGTCGCGTGAGGACGAATACGCCACAATGCTAGGGAATTGAGGCTTTGGCGAGGTGTGTTCGCGGGCAAGCCCAAAGCGCACACACCTGCCCAGACCCCGTGTGCAGGATGCGCGAGGAGGAGCGATGGGCAGCTGCCACTCACCCTGAGGCAAGACCTGAGAGAATGAACGACGCAAGGAGAAAAAATCCCAACCCCCAAAAAGAGACGTTGAAAACTCCAAATTTCATTGAAGAAGTTGCAAACCAGATGAAGAAAGCAAGCAAAAGAACAGCTGCTTCCGGCACCTATTCTAGTCTTCTAGTCTTCCCACAAACGCGGAGAATGGGGCCTCCACTAGGACATGGGTGGGAGCCCCCGTGAGGCCCGAGGGCGGCACTCAGGAGACTCTGGGGCGTGTACAGCCCCAACTCATTATTACATGAGAGTGTCATGAGCGGAGATCTTCACATGTGCGGAGCCTTGGTCGTGGGTAGAACTTTCGGAGGTGCTGGGTGTTCCAGGCATTCGGGATGGGGACCCCGTCCTGCGTCTCTAGGCAAGCGGCGCCAGGCCTGGAGACACGGGCGATCCTGAACGGGCCCTCCCACATGGGGGAGAGCTTGTGAAGCCCTTCGCTAGACAGCACCCGCCTCAGGCCGAGGTCACCCACCTCGAGGGTCCTGGAGCGGACGCTGCGGCAGTGGTACCACCGCAGCGCCTGCTGGTACCTCGCAGCTCAGAGCGAGGCTTGGCGGTGGCGTTCCTCCCCCAACACAAGGTCCATCCTGCGTGAGGCGTCCTGACGCACTTCGTCTAATGCAAGGACCCGTGGGCAGTGATGCTTGACCTCGTGAGGAAGGACTGCCTCGGCTCCGTAGACGAGGAAGAATGGGGTCTCACCCGTGGGCTTGGTCGCGGTGGTGCGGATGGACCACATTACAGACTGGAGCTCGTCGAGCCAGCCCCTGCCGTAGGACTCGAGCTTTTTCTTGAAGCTCCTCGCCTTGAGGCCCCTCGGGACCTCCGCGTTGGCGTGCTCGACCTATCCATTGCTTCGTGGGTGCGCCACCGAAGCGTAGCATATATGCGTCCCAAGGTTAGCACAGTATGTTTTAAAAAGGTTGCTTGTTAACTGGGAGCCATTGTTGGTGATGATGTGGTTGGGCACTCCGAAGCGGCTCACGAGGCCCTTGATGAACTTGATCGCAGAGCCTACCAGGATGGTGCGTATGGCTTCCACCTCCGCCCACTTGGTGAACTTGTCGATGGTGACGTAGAGGTAGCGATAGCCCCTGGGCGCTCGAGGGAACGGGCCCAGGATGTCCAACCCCCAGACCGTAAATGGCCACGAGAGCGGGATCGTCTCGAGGCCTTGAGTGGGCCGGTGGATCTGCTTAGCATGGAATTGACAGGCTTCACAAGATCTTACCAAATCAGCGGCATTGTTGAGCGCTGTGGGCCAGTAGAATCCGCTGCGGAACACCTTGCCCACGAGGGTGCGTGATGAGGAGTGACGCCCGCAATCCCCACCGTGTATGTCGGCCAGCAGCTCGCACCCCTGATCCTTGGAGATGCACCGTAGGGAAACATCGTTCGGGTGCCTTCGGTAGAGCTCACCGTCTTGGATGCAGTACGCGGTGGCTTGGCGGGGCACTCATTCTGCGTCTTCTTCCTTCTCTGGCAGGGTGCCCGGAAGTAGGTACACCTTGAATTCCTCGGTCCAGCACCCCTCCTAAGGCTCGAGTGCGAGGAGAAGACGGGCTCCTGAGGCCGGGCCATAGGCTGGGCCCGAGGTGGGTGTTGGGGGCAGCTCCTCCCGAGGCAGCGTTGGCCCGGCGGTGGGGGAGCTGCCGATGGCCTGAAGAGCCGCTCCTCGAAGACACCAGGCTCCTGGGGGTGGCGCCTGGATGCCCTTCTGGTGATGTCATTCGCCTCCTTGTTCGTGCCGCATGGTACATGCTGCAACTCCAAGCCCAAGAATTGTTTCTCAATTTTGCCTATCTCCTCGAGGTATGCCTCCATGTGCTCGTCCTTTGGCTTGTACTCCTTGTTGGAGAAGTTGACGAGTAGCTGGGAGTCACCCCTGATGGTGAGGCGCCTGACCCCCAGAGCGGTCGCGGCCTTGAGCCCGGCGATCAGGCCCTCGTGTTCGGCAATGATGTTGGAGACCTTCTCGTCGTGCTGGAAGTAGAGTTGCACGATGAGGGAGTCCTAGATTAGGGGGTATCCCGACAGCCGGACTATATACTTTGGCCGGACTGTTGGACTATGAAGATACAAGACTCAAGACTTCGTCCCGTGTCCGGATGGGACTCTCCTTTGCGTGGAAGACAAGCTTGGCGATTCGGATGTTAGATCTCCTTCTTTGTAACCGACTTTGTGTAACCCTAGCCCCCTCCGGTGTCTATATAAACCGGAGGGTTTAGTCCATAGGACAACAACAATCAGAATCATAGGCTAGCATCTAGGGTTTAGCCTCTATGATCCCGTGGTAGATCAACTCTTGTAATACTCATATCATCAAGATCAATCAAGCAGGAAGTAGGGTATTACCTCCATAGAGAGGGCCCGCACCTGGGTAAAACATCGTGTCCCCTGCCTCCTATTACCATTAGCCTTAGACGCACAGTTCGGGGCCCCCTACTCGAGACCCGCTGGTTTCGACACCGAAATTGGTGCTTTCATTGAGAGTTCCTTTTTGTCGTCGCTACAAGGCTTGATGGCTCGTCTCGTTGTCAAGGACAACATCACCTCTGGGGGAGCCCTGGCTGTAGGCCAAACTCTTCGACTAGGCGGCTTCGTCGTGATCCCCCGATCGGCTGCCGTGCCGACGATGACTTCTCGGGTCATCAAAAATAGCCTCCACGTCAATTTGGAACTCGCCGAACAGATGGATCCAATGGAGCTCTCCTCCCTTAATGAGCTCTTGGATCGCATCGCCGCTCTGGGAGTAGCTACAAACTATGATCGGATTGGGTTTAAACCCGACCAAAGGGATATTAAATCCCCATCGGTCACCCATGAGATAGGAGTAGTGGAAGAGCCACACATGGATTATCCCTCTACTTTCAGGACAAACTATGTCCGGATTACCGAGCTCTCTGAGCCGGATACCCGTTCGCGGGAGGACGTGACCCACACCCCAAACTTAGAATCGGGCAACGGGCCAGAAAAATTGGGCAACATCCCAGAGTCCAAGCTGCCCAGCCCGGAAGCTCCTCTGCCCCTGGATATCAGACCGGGTCAGAATTCGGACTTAACTATGCCCACCCACCAAGGCTTATGCCGTCTTTCCCATATCAGACAAGAGCCCCAAGAGACAGTACATCGCTACTGGGCCAGAATCCTCCTTGTGATAAACAAGGTCAAGGACTGTAGCGAGGAAGACGCAATCTCACTTTTCTGCAAAAATTGCACGAACAAAGGGATCATAATGATATAAGTCGCCGTGACATAATACACTTTGCTGACTTAGCAGCCATAGTGCGAATCTTGTGCGATGGAAAGCGCTGAAAAACCAAAAGACTTCAGGATAATCCGCTCTCACTAAACCCTTCGTCCAAGCTAAATGGGCAAACTCGGTAAGTTACTTGATCCAATTCCCAAAAACCAAAGCCCGCTCTGTATGGAACGCGATGGAAGAATGGCTCAATGGGCCATGCAAAATTCACAGCACTCCGGATACCACGCCAACGCATAGCCTTAGAGCATGTTGGATACTCCGTCAGGTAGCGAAAAGCAGCGAGGATCTTCTTGTATACCATAAAGCAGAGCAACATCCCGCCGAAGACAACAATGCGGTACTGACAGTCTTCGAGACTTTCGCCTCAAATAATAGGCGCAAGTGGGCTCATCGAAGTTTTGCTGAAGTCTGCCACGTGGCAAAAATAAATCCGTGGAGCGACACTGCTATAACCTTCAGTGCCAATTCCAAACAGTCCGGGCACCATTCGCTTTGGTCCTTAGCCCAATCGTGGACGGCTTCCGGCTCACTAAAGTACTCATGGACGGCGGAAGCGGATTAAACCTGATCTATGAAGAAACCCTCAACAAGATGGAACTTGATAAAAGCCGCATTGAGCAAAGCAGCACGACCTTCAGGGGAATCATCCCTAGTCGGGAGGCACAATGTGCGGGAAAAATCACACTGGATGTGGTATTCGGCACGCCAGAGAATTATAGGTCCAAAGAAATCACATTCCAAGTGGCCCCGTTCAGCAGTGGATACCACGCCCTTTTAGGGCGGGATGCATTCACAAGCTTTCAAGCTATGCCCCATTACGGGTACATGAAGCTCAAAATGCCCGGACCCAATGGAATCATCACTCTAGCCAGTGATCCGGACGTCGCACTCGGCGCCGAAAATAAAACTGCCGCACTAGCCCTGGAAGCATTATCCGAAGCCCTAGCGGCCGAAGAACTAACAACGCTGCGTGCCACAGTGGACACATACGATGTAATACTCGACAAACGACCCAAGTCCACCTCATCCAAGCCCGCGGACGAGATAGTCAAATTCCAGGTCCATCCAATGGACCCCTCAAAGACAGCTTCCATCAGGACACAGTTGAGCCCCATAATGGACGCCGCACTGCGAGACTTCCTACGCGAGAATTGGGACATTTTTGCCTGGCATCCTTCAGACATGCCAGGCATCCCACGCAGGCTGGCCGAACACAGCCTCAATATATTGAAAGGATACAAGCCAGTCAAATAGACTCTTAGGTGCTTCTCAGAGCCTAAATGGCAAGCCATGGGAGAAGAGCTAGCCAAGCTATTTGAGGCCGGATTCATCAGAGATATAAAACATCCATATTAGCTGGCAAATATGGTAATGGTACCAAAGAAGGACAAATCCTGGCGCCTATGTGTCGATTTCAAAGACCTCAACAAGGCCTGCCCCAAGGGTCCCTTCCCCCTCCCTCGCATTGACCAAATCATCGACACCACTGCAAAACATGACTCACTATGTTTCCTCAACGCATACTCCGGATACCATCAAATAAAGATGGCGGAATCCGACCAAGCCGCAACAGCCTTCATAACGCCATACGGCCCCTTCTGTTTCAACACTATGCCTTTTGGGCTAAAAAATGTCGGCGCAACCTATCAACGTATGATTCAAACATGCGCGGAGAATCAAATCGGCAAAACAGTGGAGGCATACGTGGACGACGTGGTCATAAAAACAAGACATGTCGAAACTTTGATAGATGACTTGAGACTCACGTTCGACAACCTCCGAACATACGACATCAAGCTCAACCCGGAAAATTGTGTTTTTGGCGTACCCTCCGGGAAGTTGCTCGGCTTCATCATTTCCACTAGAGGAATCGAAGCAAATCCGGCAAAAAATCGAGCTCTGTCGCAGTTGGCTATCCCAACAGACCTCAAGCACCAGAAACTAAATGGATGCGTGGCTGCCTTAAGCTGCTTTATCTCCCGATTAGGAGAAAAGGCATACCTCTTTATCGCCTTCTTTGATGCATCGAACACTTCGAGTGGACGGATGCGGCCGTGGCCGGACTGGATGAAATAAAGACCCTATTGGCCAGCAACCCACTCCTGACCGCGCCAAATACTGGCGACCCTATGCTATTATACATAGCTGCAACACATCAGGTAGTAAGCGTAGTGCTTTTCGTCGAACGAGAAGCAGACGGATACAAGTTCCCGCTCCAAAAGCCGGTATACTATGTGTCCACTATCCTCACTCCATGCAAATCCCGATACCCACACTATCAATAGATAGCATACACGGTCTTCATGGCATCCCGGAAGCTCCGAAACTACTTTCAAGAGTGTTCGATTACAGTGGCCTCCGAAGTACCACTCAACGACATAATAAACAACCGCGACGCCACGGGACAGATTGCTAAATGGGCTATCGAGCTCCTTCCGTTCGACATAACATACAAACCACGGCGGGCCATTACGTCGGAAGTACTGGCTGACTTTGTCACGGAATGGACACAAGCCGAACTCCCAAAAGAGTACGGCGCGTACTCCAGTTGGATCATGCACTTCGACAGCTCCAAAATGCTGGCCGGATTGGGAGCAGTGATAGACTTCATATCAGGGGTTGTACACTGCTACGGTGTCCCCCACAGCATCATCACTGACAATGGCTCAAACTTCATAGCCGATGAAGTGAAAACTTGGCGCGGCAACATGGGCATTAAGCTCGATTACGCCTCCGTCTACCACCCCCAAACAAACGGCCAGGTCGAACGTGCAAATGATCTCATCATGAGTGGCATCAAACCCAGACTAGTGCGATCCTTGACAGAATCGGACACGCGCTGGGTCGAGGAGCTCGACTCCGTACTCTGGGGGTGGCGGACCACGTCGAATCGTACCACCGGATATACACCATTTTTTATGGTGTACGGCGCAGAAGTAGTACTACCCTGCGACATAATCAATGACTCACCTCGCGTGCGCATGTACGAAGAGAAGGAAGCCGAGCTAGATCGGCAGGACAACTTAGATGCCCTAGAGGAGGAGCGCGATGTCGCAAAAGCCCGTTCCGCATTCTATCAGCAGCAGGCTCGAAGGTATCAAAGCAGAGAAGTGGGGGCCAAAACTTATAACATTGGCGAACTCGTTCTAAGCCTACCGGAAAAGAAGAAGGACAAGCTCAAACCCAAGTGGGAGGGTCCCTTCATCATTGATAAAGTTCTCACCAGAGGAGCGTACCGCCTGCGCAATGCATCCGATAAGAGACTCGAGCCGAACCCATGGAATGCGGCCAGACTCCGGAGATTCTACGCCTAGTGCCGAACTTAGTGTTCGTCTCCTTACCCCCGCTCTTTTAATTATGTTCTCCCTTTTTCCTTTCTCGCCCTTTTTACCTTCTTCACACAAAGTATTAAATATAGTGCGGATGCTCGGATCACTCCGGCCGCACTATGTGTGCTCACCATACCTGGGGGTTTCCTATACGGAAGCTAAATATAATCACTTTTATGGCTTCCTGCCTACCACATATGCGTCCTTTTTCCATATGTGCCTTTTCTTCACCATTATATGCATCGATATGACTTAAGATTTGGCCATGCTGGGTTGCCTGGCTCTTGTGTTTATGCCCTACATTCCCGTTAATTCGGCTAGGGCATAAGGGGAGCACCTTTGCGATTGTTACTGCCGGTTCAGCCGGATGTGTACCTCAGACTGTGTGAAGCCGAAAGCTAGCATTCTTAAAGGAATATTCGGTCGGTGAACAAAAGATGTTTCTTTCGTTTATTACAACATGAATCCCCAGATGTTTTGTACCCTGCGTTTCTGTTCGCAGTTCGGACATGCACATCGATGCATGCGTACCTAGGGAAAGGAACCCCTAATGGAACTATTCTCCCTGGAAGATGTTTCTTACTACCCATGTAATATAACATAACTAGTTGGGTACTTGTCTGTTCAAGCACTTATGACCCCTACGTATGGTTTCCATGCATACCCCGGTTTTAAATAACTGAGCGGTATTCGGATACACCCCGGACTGTCGGATCCGGGGGCTGAAGCGAAAAGGTCCGCCATGACAAATGATTTTTAATCCGACTAGGGACTACATATGTCCATTGAATTACATAGTCACTTGGACTGGCTATATTCTTCCTCTATACCATCCAACAGGCTATCTAGCCTACAATCCTGTTGGGAATACTTTGCGGCTAATGCTACTTGGTCATACACCAGACTTGCGGGAATCTCTTACCCATCTGGCCCCATCGGTCCAACTTCGGCCATATGGTTCGGGTCAGACTTGGCGTATCGCGTCTTCACCATGGCCCAGGCTTCCCTTGCACCTTGTCAGTAGGCTGATACCTTCCATAACCGGAAGCGCCGCTATGCTCCTTTGAGCATATCCACAAGCTCACCCATGCCTCCTGGCAGGGAAGCGGATGGTCACAAGGCCTGGGCAAATACCCTGCATCACCTGCCGAGCTCGTCCGTGCAGTTGTGAGAGATCGTGCAAAGAAATTGCTGCAGACTGGCATCTCCTCTTGGGGCGGCCCGTCAACATACCTACAGACATAAATTCTTTTAATACGCTTCCTCACCGAACTGTACTGCAGTCCGTTTAAGCACCTACCATAAATGCTGCGACGAAGCCTCCGGTTCTCCTTCACGGAGTCTGCAAGCTGAGCTCGAACATCTGCTAATTCAACGCCCAGCCGGATGTTGGCATCTTGGAGATTATTTTTCTCCTGTCTAACCTGCGTAAGCACATGCTCGCCAACCTTTAGCTGTCTTTGGAGATATGACTCACTATCTTTTCCGATCTCCAGATTCTCTCCGGGATTGTCTGCAGAATTTTCTGTTAGACTTATAAAGCAAGCCGAATACTAACTGGTATATGTCCTTAAAATTTCTCTATTGATACAAGTGTTACCAGATGAGGCCTTCTGGGATTCCTCTTGTTTGGCAACCACGGCCCTCAGCTGGGTCTTGCACTCCTCTAGCTCACGAGATAATGGGTATTCTTCTCTAGAAGAACCTGTGCATACAATGATCCTTAAATCAGTTGTTCCAACTGTTTCAAGTCTCAGGGGCTACTGATATACATGCTTATCAAATTTTCTTACCCGTATATCTTTGGCATACTGGTCCGTCGCTCGGGCGAGTCCATCTTGGGCAGCTCGGATGTATGCGTCTCCTGAATTGAAGGCATGGAATGCCTCTTCGGAAAAGATACCATTGCGAAGTACGGCCCGTCGGCACCGGTGATACATGGCGCTCTCTACTTTGGAATTTGTGGTGGAGAGCCTATCCGCATCCTCTGTCGGAGGACAATTCGGCATCGGCCCCGCATTGGCCTCCTCTCTTGAAGCCCGTTCTAGAATCCGGCTGGTGGAGGCGTGACCAGCAGGATCTTCGGATATAGTCCGGCGACTACTCTTTCTGCCAGTACACGATGGATGTTGTTACATTTCAAACATGATAATCACAGAGCGGATTTTAACTATACCTCTGTGACGGCGTTTCGACCCTAACCGCCTTCCTCTTGAGCCTGCCTGGCCCGGATGCCTTTTGCTGATGAGCCCCCAGGGCTCGGCGCCGCATTCTGATGGACGTCTCTGTAAAAATACGATATTTGTGCATAAGGCATGGTATAAGGAAGGAATCTTCTTCAGAAGTTAAAGCTTCAGCCTTGCTTACACGAAGCAGGGAGCAGTCCGGGATAATCAGCGATAATAGCCACCAAGGTGCCGTCGTAGCTTGCTTGATAAAATGTCTCATCGACAAGCTCCACAGATATATCTGGATCTTCTTCAAGTCCGGGGTCGAGGGCCCGGCCAGGATCCTCTGGCTGCGGAGAGGGGCTGTTGAACTCTTTCACGGCCTTCCTTAGTTCCTACTTAGAAATATCAAGGTAAATGATTGTGATGAAGGGCGCAAGAATAGATAGAGTTTGGTAAAGAGTAACGGCTTACCCAGCTTGGGGAGTTGTACATGGAAAATCCATCCCGCGGTTTGATACGGAGGAACTCCTCTTATTCTCCTTTATATAAATCAGACAGTATTCTCGCCAGAGCAGTGGCGGAGTCCGGACCTTTACGACTGCAGCGGGTGGCATCATCTTCCCCGTTGAAGTGCCACATGGGCTTCCCCCGATATTGAAGTGGCTGCACCCCCCGCATTATGCATATTGATATAACCTCGACTATTGTCAGTCCTGATTGGGCCAGTGTCTTTATCCTGCTCATCAGGAAGTGGACTTCTCTGGTATCTTCCTCCTTGGGGCTCCGAGGGCACCAACTTTGGCGTTTCTTCGGCGGAGCGTTGCTAAACTCAGGAAGGCCCATCCGGATTGGGTCCTGAAGGGGAACGTCATCTACATAAAACCACTCCGAGGGCCAGTCTTCAGATGCCTTCTTTGGAGTGCCGAACAGGTATCCGGTCTGGGCGACGCGCCATATTTCGGCTCCGCCCACTTGAATATATAGATCCCCCATGATTACAAGGGACGAGGTAGAATAACTTCTTCCATAACTCAAAGTGAGCCTCGCAGCCCAGGAATAATTCACAAAGGGCAACGTATCCTGCGATGTGCAGCATGGAGGTGGGGGTAAAGTTATGCAATTGGAGGCCATAGAACTACAGGAGCCCGCAGAGGAATGGGTGGATTGGAAACCCGACGCCTCTTAGCAGATATGGGATGAGGCATACTCGCTCCCCCTAAGATGGGTTAGGAGATCTCTCCGCTAGCACCCCGCCATTGTAGGTGGCTAGTCCGGCTCGGACGGGGACCATGTATGCCGGTGGAAGAAACCCTTGGGTCTGCAACTCTACTAAACGGCTGTGGGGGACAGAACATTTTTCCCAATCACCTGGCTTAGAGCTAAGGGAGCGAGAAGAGGAGCTGCGGTGACCACCCATGATGGAATGGTTTTTTCCGGATGCGCTCTGTTGAATGCTTGCTTAAGGGAAGAAGGTGAGATTTGGATCTGAGGATCCCCATCTCTTCAAATAGACGGTTTTCCTGCAGGGTCGGGGTGGCAAAAGTAAAAATGCTCCGGCTCCTCGTATTCGCTCGACATGTGGAGATGGCCATTATTGAAGCACAGAAGCCGAGGAATACAACATTGATGGGAAGCCGGACACTGTTCGCTACAATAGGTACTCTGGATTTGGGGGAAGAATCTGCCTTGCAATGCCGAAGACAATTTCCACGCCGGACTCATCGTCATTGAAGCCTGGTTCAGGGGCTACTGAGGGAGTCCTAGATTAGGGGGTATCCGGATAGCCGGATTATATACTTTGGCTGGACTGTTGGACTATGAAGATACAAGACTCAAGACTTTGTCCCGTGTCCGGATGGGACTCTCCTTTGCGTGGAAGACAAGCTTGGCGATTCGGATGTTAGATTTCCTTCTTTGTAACTGACTTTGTGTAACCCTAGCCCCCACCGGTGTCTATATAAACTGGAGGGTTTAGTCCATAGGACAACAACAATCAGAATCATAGGCTAGCTTCTAGGGTTTAGCCTCTACGATCTCATGGTAGATCAACTCTTATAATACTCATATCATCAAGATCAATCAAGCAGGAAGTAGGGTATTACCTCCATAGAGAGGGCCCGAACCTGGGTAAAACATAGTGTCCCCTACCTCTTGTTACCATTAGCCTTAGACGCATAGTTCGGGACCCCCTACCCGAGATCCGCCGGTTTCGACACTGACACACGGCGTACTAGAGCTTGTCTTGGTAGGCGAGATGAGCACGGCTCTAGCCCCCGCGCCCTAGCGCGCAAATGCGCCATCAAAGTACGTGTCCTAGCCATTAGGTGCCTCGTCTCCCGGTGCGCGAGAGTGGTCCTCACCCACTCTTGGCTAGGTGCGTCATTCCACTCAGTCACAAAGTCATCAAGGGTAGCACCCTTGATGACCCTTGTTGTGCTGAACTCCAACGGGAATGCCTGCAGCTCAATGTTCCATTCAGCGACCCTCCCGACGGCATTAGGTAGAGGTGACCTTGATGGGGTGGCCTTGGAAGTAGTGACACAGCTTCCTGGAAGCGATGAGGAGTGCGATAAGGAGCTTCTGTGGCATGGGATAACACGCTCGCACATCCCGCGGCACCGTGCTGACGAAATAAATGGGATGCTCAATGAAGGAGGAAGTGTCTATCCATCTGTCGGGTCTTGCTCCTCCTGAGGCGGAGAAGCCTCAGGAGCCTTGTCCTCTAGTGGGGCCACCGTGCCCTCAGGAGCACCAACCTCAGGAGGCCCATTGCTTGGTGGGGTGACCGAGGCTCCGGAGCACCGTCCTGAGCCCGCAGCATCTTGGCCTGGTGCGGGGTGCTGCACCGCACACCCTTGGCCGCATGCTCTTCGCGGACCGCCACGAGCATCGTGTTGGCTGAATGAGGGGTGGCGGACAGGTAAAGCACTAGGGGTTCGAGGAGGCGACATGCTACCATCATCGGCAGGCTGGTGAGGTACTTCTTGAGATCTTGGAAAGCCGCATCGACTTCCGGAGTCCATTCAAACGGGCCCTTCTTTTTCATCAGCTTGAAGAATGGAAGGGCATGCTTGTCTAGCTTGGATATGAAGCGCCCCAGCGAGGTCGTGCAGTTTGCCAGCTTCTACATTTACTTAAGGGTTTGCTGCAGGCTCATCCTCTCTATTGCTTTTATCTTTTCTGGGTTGGCCTCAATCCCTCTGTGCGACACCAGGAACCCCAACAGCTTGTCAAATGGGACGCTGAACACACACTTCTCCGGGTTGAGCCGCAACTTTACCTCACGCAAGTTGGCAAACGTCTCCTCCAGGTCCTCAACAAGGGTTCTCGCCTCCTGGGACTTGACAACTATGTCGTCGATGTAAGCCTCGGCATTCCTCCTGAGCTGCTTGCCCAAAGCGATGTGCATCAGCTGCTAGAAGGTTGCTCCAGCATTGCACAAGCCGAACGGCATGTAGGTGTAGCAGTACACCCCCCACGGGGTCAAGAGAGCCGTCTTCTCTATGTCATCCACCGCCATCTTGATCTGATGATAGCCTGAGAAGCCGTCCAAGAAGCATAGTAGATCGCATTCGGCAGTGGACTCGATGATTTGGCCGATGCGTGGAAGGGAGGAAGGTCCTGAGGGCATCCCTTGTTCAGGCTCGTGAAGTCAACGCACATGCGCTCCTTCCCACCCTTCTTGGGGACGATAACCGGGATCGCCAACCAATACAGGTGCCGCACCTCCCAAATAACGTCGGCCTCCTGCAGCTTGCGGGTCTCTTGGATGATGAACGACTGCTTCTCCAGGGCTTGACACCGCGCCTTCTACTTCACCGGGCGCGCGTTGGGGCACACCATGAGGTGGTGCTTGATCACCCCACGTGGAACGCTGACCAGGTCCGTCGCTTCCCATGCGAATACATCCTTGTTTGCACGGAGGAAACCGACCAATGCCTCCTCCTGATCTTGAGGGAGGCCGGAGCCTATGGTGAAGGTAGCACCCGGATCCCCGTCCTTGTCAACCGGCACTTGCTTCGTCTCGGCCCGGTCGTGAGAGAACAATTGCTTCTTCTTTACCGGTGCAGCCCCCGGGCCCTCTAGAGCGCTCCCCGCATTTGGTTGCGCGGCCGCCGTGGCTTTGAAAGTGAGCATGTGGGCCGTGAGTGCATCCCCAGCGTCTCCTACCATAGTGAGGACACCGTTGCTTCCCGGCATCTTTGTGATGTTGTAGTCGGGATGAGTTGCCGCCATGAATTTGGCGAGGGCCGGGTACCCAAGGATGGTGTTGTACGGGAGCCCAATGCACACGACGTCGAAGTCGATGAGCTTGGTGCAGTAGTTGTCGCACGTTCCAAAGGTCACGGGGAGGCGGATCTACCCAGGGGGCGGGTGGAGCCGCCGAACACTTCGGAAAAAGGTCAGTGGGGAGGGGCCGGCCATGAGGCACGTGGAGCAGGCCGAACACCTCCACGGAGAGGATGTTGAGGTCAGTGCTGCCATCGATGAGGGTCCTGGTGACCGTTACGCTGCATATGGTGGGGTTGCAGAGCATGGGAAGCGCATCAGCGCCAACCATGGTCTTAGGGTGATCCCTGGAGTTGAAGGTGAGATTAGACTTGGGCACCGCCCAGCCCGGAGGGCCCCCCTCGAGAGATTGGGAGGGCCCCATCTAGCGGAAGAACTGCTTGACGTGGCGGTCTGAGGCCAACGCTTGTGACCCGCCAAGGATGGTTGCGACGTCGTGGGGCACTGGCGCTGGGAAGCGCTCGATGAATAGGCCACACAGCTCTTCCTAGGAAGCCACCGAGGACTCCGGTAGATTGAGGAACCAAGCACGTGGCATATCTCCGAGAGCCATAGGGAGCCAGTTTTCCATGACCTTGTCGTTGCCGCCGGCCTCCCTGATGGCTGCCGCATACATTTGGATGAACTCCGCAGGGTCCACCGTGACATCATATCGCGGCGGCAACCCTGACCTGAACTTCGGCGGCCATCACACCCGCCGCAAGGTGGGGGAGAAGGCTCGGTGACCCATGGCACCCTCGAACACGCCCGGCTGCCCTCTGAGCGGGACGACGGCCTCCATGGAAGAGAGACGGCGAGGGAGGTGGGAGGCAAAGCTGGCGAGGAAGCAATCTTTTGACACGCCCCTACCTGGCATGCCAAATGTCGGATCCAGGGCTCCGCAGACCCAAGAAAGATTCGAACTCTGGGGCGTGTGCGAAGAACTCAACCTCTCCAGCCAGCCAACTCGTTGCTCCCACGGCCTAGCTCGATGAACAGGAAAGGAAAATGGACACTGCAGTTTATCCCAGGTTCGGTCCACCTTGCGGTGTAAAACCCTACTCCTGCTTTGTGGTGGATTAGCCTCGCGTGGGGCTGAGGATGAACTAGTACAAAGAAGAATAGCCTCGCGGGGTCTGCTCTGGGGGTGGATATGAGCTCAAGGGATTCGGCCATCCAAGGACTCGATCTGTCGACCCTTTGCTACGGTGGTGGCTAGGCTATACTTATAGAGGCATCGGTCCTCTTCCCCCAAAACTTAGGCGGGAAGGGGTCCCACAATGGCCAATTTTGATGGGTGACAGGTAGTACATCTTATCCTGACGAAAGGTGGTCGTCGCCTGCAAAGCTTCTGGTTGTGATGTCATGGTGGGCTCAGTGATGAGTGATGACATCCGTCCACTACAAGGGAAAACCTTATACACAGAACTTTAGCAGTAGCGCGGGTTAAAAAAGGGCGCTAGTGCTAGACGGCAGTAGCGCGTGCGGGGAAAGGGCACTACATATAAAAATGTAGCAGTAGCGCGTGTTCTTGTAAAAGCGCTACTACTAATATTCCCATTACTAAGCCGATAGGCTACACATAGTAGTAGCGGGCTTGTAGAAAGCGTGCTACCGCTAGGATCTATGTAGTAGCGTGTTTTCTATGAAAAGCGCTACTCCTAATGGAAATAAAATAAAATGAAAAACAATTAGAAAAGTAAATGAAAACGAAAGAAATAAAAAAAGGAGAAAGGAAAAAATAAAATGTAAAGAAAAATAAATGAAAAGGGAAAAAAGGAGAAAGGCATAGCAGTAGCATCTGTTCATAAGATAATATAGCAGTGGCACGTTTCCTAGACCCCCGATATAGAAACAGAAAAGGAAATAAGAAAATAAAAGGAAATTACTGTCACGCCCTCGATGCGGCTATATCTCCCACGTGTCGAAGCACGACTTAGAGGCATAACCGCATTGAAAGCAATGTCGCAAGTGAGATAATCTTCACACAACCCAAGTAATACATAAGGGAAAAGAGATACATAGTTGGCTTACAATCGCCACTTCACACAATTACATGAATAAAGCATTACATCATCCAGATACAATCAAGGTCCGACTACGGAACCAAAATAAAAGAAGAACCCCGAATGCGACAAAAGGACCCTGATCGACCCCAACTGGGCTCCACTACTGATCAACTAGAACGAAACAACCCAAAAGGCAAGATCTTCATCGAGCTCCTCCTTGAGCTTAGATGCGCCACCGCCGCAACATAGGCACCGCAAACTGGTTTTGAAGTATCCGTGAGTCACGAGGACTCAGCAATCTCACACCATGAGATCAAGACTATTTAAGCTTATGGGTAAGGTAAAGGCATGAGGTGGAGCTGCAGCAGCGACTAGCATATCGGAGGCTAACATACGCAAATGAGAGCGAGAAGAGAAGGCAAAGCACGGTCGTCAAAAGTATGATCAAGAAGTGATCCTATAACAACTCGTCAAGCATAACTCCAACATCAGTGTTCACTTCCCGGACTCACGGAAAGAGACCATCACGGTAACACACACGGTTGATGTATTTTAATTAAGGTCAACTTCAGGTTTTCTACAACCGGACATTAACAAATTCCCATCTGCCACATAACCGCTGGCACGGCTCTCGAAAGTTTATACCTGCAGGGTGTCCCAACTTAGCCCATGACAAGCTCTCGCGATCATCGAAGAATAGACCTTCACCCGAGACTCTCCGATCGACTCGGAATCCGGTACATCAAGACATTTCGACAATGGTAAAACAAGACCAGCAAAGCCTCCCGTGTGCCGACATCCCGATAGTAGCCACAGATCTCGTCTCGAGCCACGACCGGATGAACACTACGTCGGACAACCGATTTAAACCCCAAGTTGCCTAGGGCGGCACCGCAAGTGGCTCTGGTTTGGACCAACGCTTAGACAAGCACTGGCCCGGGGGGGCTATAATAAAGATGACCCCTGGGATGCGCGACTCCCAAGGGAAAAAGTAGGTGGTGGTGAGACAAATGGTAAAAGGCAATGTTGGGCCTTGCTGGACAAGTTTTATTCAAAGCGAACTGTCAGGGGGGTCCCATAAATCACCCGACCGCGTAAGGGACGCAAAATCCGGGAACATAACACCGGTATGACGGAAACTAGGGCGGCAAGAGTGGAACAAAACACTAGGCATAAGGCCGAGCCTTCCACCCTTTACCAAATATATAGATGCATTAATAAATATAAGAGATATTGTGATATCCCAACAAGTAAACATGTTCCAACAAGGAACAACTTCTCCATGTTCCAACAAGGAACAAACTTCAATCTTCACCTGCAACTAACAACGCTATAAGAGGGCCGAGCAAAGCGGTAACATAGCCAAACAACGGTTTGCTAGGAATGGTGTCAAAGGTTAGAGGTTTGACATGGCAATTTGGGAGGCTGACAAGCAAAAGGTAGGCATCGTAGCATTGGCATAGCAAAAGAGCGAGCAAACTAGCATAGCAAAGATAGTAGTGATTTCGAGGGTATGGTCATCTTGCCTGCAAGGTTCTCAGAGTTGTCGAAGGCATGATCCTCGTAGGCGTTCTCAACAGGTTCCTCGTTCACGTACTCGTCTCCCGGCTCTACCCAAAGCAAGAACACAAGCAACGGAACCACAATCAAACAAGGAACAATGCACAAGCAATATGATGCAAAACATGACATGCGATGCGAGAAGTGATATGCAATGCATATGTATGCTCCGGAAGGAAGATGATGAACCGGGCATCAACTTGGCAAACCAAGTATGCCGCTGGAAAGATGAGATGATTTTGGTTGAAATCGATATAAAGTTCACCGGAATCGGATGCACGGTTTGCAAATGACAAGCAAAACAAGAATGACGCGAATCTGCGTTTAACAGCCCGATGCTACTTAGCACGCAACACGAAACTATGCTACAGCACCCCAACATAAAAACAAAGCATATGGCAGCGAACTACAGGAGATGCTTAACAATAGAGGAACACTGAGCTACGGCTAAATCACATCATAACATGTTCAAACAAGCATGGAGAAAGTGCTCAAAATATCAGGTTCACAGACTTAGTGAAAATACTAACATGGCAGGAATTAACATCAGGAAGGCATGTTTAGAGCAAGCAAACAACATGCTACAGGAACTTATAATAGCAAAGCAAGGCATGACATGATTCTACTCAAAGCATATTTCAATAGTCCCTTACTGACCATAAGCCAAAAAGGACCTTAAGAAATGATGGCACCCATGTAAACATAGCAAGTTTTATTACAGATTTCAGACTTAGTGAAAATAACAGGACATGGCAAAAACAGATTCAACATGGCATGTTCGTGAGCTCGATGCACTCACTACAGAGCAATACATGGCATGGCAAGGCAACCAACAGTAAGAAGGCATGATCATGAAGCTAAGCATGGCAAGAGCAAGGTCATAGCATACGGATCAACTACAACGACCTCGTGAAAATTGAATCTCATGCAAACAATCTGCCAGGAAACATTTCCAAGCAACTTTGGAGCAAGAAATGAACATGTTCCAGCAAGCTATAATTGTAACCAAGGGCATGAATGGATAGAGCAAGACATGTATATCAAAACATGTTTATAGAGCATCTCCAGATTATGCATAGAATGATTACTAGAAGCATGTTAACATGGCATCAAATTAATCAGAATCTGTCTAGCAAAACAACAACAGCAACTACCCTACTTTGCAAGCTTGATACACTCAGCACACAACTCACAAAAATACAAGGTCAACACCCCTGGAAAGATGGCATGGCAAAGTTCAACATTCATGTAGAGCTCATACTCATAGGATGCACACATAAATCATGGCAAAAATGACAAAAGAGCTCGAGCTGATAAGATTCTGGAACTAACGATCTGAAGCCTACTTCCAACAGCATTTCGGGCATCAAGATGAGCTCAAATGCAAATGATGCAATGGAATGAAATGATGTACTCGTCGAGACAAACAATTTGACATATTATACGCCCAAAACGGAGCCACGGTTGCGGAGATGTGATGCTATGAAAAATGCACGAAATTAATAGAATCTGGGGACTTAGGAGAATTTCACCTCGCGGGAAAAAGTCAACGGACGAGGTGGCCGGGGATCTCGCCGGAGAACGGCGGCCGGAGCTTGAGGGGGCGATGAAGATGAGGCCCGGGGGCGGCGGATCCGGACTCCTCCGGCCGGATCTCGCCGGATCCGGTCCGGCGAGGCGGAGTCTGTGAGCGAGGCCTTGCCAAGCGCTCCGGCCCGGCGGAGATGAGCCAAGCGGCGCGCGAGTACTCAGTGGGCCGGGAGCGAGGCAGAGAGGCGCCAGCGCCGCTAAGGGCTCGCTGGCGGGCGGCGGCGGCAGAGAGATGAGGGCGCGGCGCGGCGCGACCGGCGACAGCGGCGAAGCATGGCCGAGCCATGATGGCGGAAGCCGGCGAGGCGGCGGGCACGCCTTGCGGCGGCGAACGGCGGCGCCCTTCAGGCGGGCGGCGCGCAGGATCCGGCCCAGCTCGCTCGCGATGGGCTGGCGGGCGCGGTGGCCGGCGCGGCGCGCGTGCCACGTGGCAGACAGAGTGGGCCAGGCGGCGGGCGGGCGTGTCCGGCGGGTGCGGACATGTCCGGCGCGAGGGAAAATATCTAGGGTTTCGGGGATCATCCGTGAATTTCGGGAGGGCTATATTTATAGGTAGAGGGAGCTAGGAGAGTCCAAATGAGGAGCGGTTTTCGGCCACGCGATCGTGATCGAACGACCGAGAGCATGGAGGGGAGTTTGGTGGGTTTTGGGCCACTTTGGAAGGGGTGTTGGGCTGCAACTCAAAGAGGGCTTTACGGTTACCCGGTTAACCGTTGGAGTACCAAACGAGCTCCAAATGGCACGAAACTTGACAGGCGGTCTACCGGTGGTATACCAAGGCCGCTTGGCAAACCTCGGGCCATTCCGAGAAAGTTTAATACCCACACAAGAGAAGGGAGAAGAGGGAGACGCCGGAGGACATAGGAGCGCCGGATTGCAAAACGGACAACGGGGAAAAGACTCGGATGCATGAGACGAACATGTATGCGAAATGAAATGCACATGATGACATGATAAAATGCAAATGATGACATGGCAAATGCAACACGCAAGCAAATGACATGGCAACGAAGGCGAATAACTGGCAGACACCTGGCGCATCGGATCCGGGGTGTTACAACACTCCACCACTACGAGAGGATCTCGTCCCGAGATCTAGGATGGCACCGGAGGGAAAACGGAAGAGAAAAAGAAAGGTAAAACTAAGTTGCTTCTTCGACAAACGAGTGAGACCATGAACCTTGAGATGTTGAGCAATTTAAAAGAAAGAGTACAACAGAGATGAACGAGATTGCAAACAATCCGGTAGAAAAGAGGAACAAGGAATACAACGAGAACCAAGGGGTTTAGTGATAAGATAGGCATTGAAACCACTCCGGTTGAAAAGAGAAGAAAAACTTGATAAGATTAAAAGATATTGAAGAGATGATACAACACTCCGGTTAAATGGATAAGCACGAAAAGAACACGACCTCGCAATTCAAGATGATGATTGAAGAGCACAACATCACAATGCCTCCGAAACAAAAGAATAGAAGATAGATCATTGGAATAGAAGAATGGAGAAGAAAATGCCAACATCTGTCACCAACGAAAACAAATGATTGGATTGATATCAACAAGGAGACGAGAAACTTATTTCACCGGAAGGACAAATGAAGAACTTGGGTCATTTATAAGCACCATAAATAGCAACAATCCTTAGGGAAAGCTTTAGGTGAAATATAACCCAAGATAACTCCAATGAAGAGACTGATGGATTTAAAATACCTCATTCTTGACAACAATATGAATCAAGACACATGAAGGAAATTGTCAAGAGTGGCATAACACCATCTGAAAAGATAAGGTAGAAAGAATTGCACTTTGGAATGCATGATAAGGAAAGCTTGAGCTCCTCAAAACAAAACATGCGTTAAGCACCATGTTTAATTTTAAATATAGCTTGGCGGATCATAACTTCGAGAGAAATCATGAAGAACAATTGAAGAATGAAAAGAATCCTTGATGAAGCACCATGTAGAACCTCCATGAAGAACTCCGGTAACAAAAGGGTGAAACGAAAGAGAAATTGAAAACACAAGGTGAATCCTTGCAATGATTTAGATGGATCTTCGCGACGAGATAATCGAGAAAAAACTTGGAACTCCGGAAAAAGGAAAAGATGAAACACTAGAACCGAGTATTACTTCATCATGAACAATCTCCGGAAGAAAAGAATTAATCACTTGGATGAACCAGAATAAGAATTATGTTATGCTTATCCTTCACCAATTAAATTGATGACAATCAACGGATTTGGCATACTACTTATTCTCGTAGAAAGGATTAAAAGAGATGTATCAAAACTTGAGAAGGCATTGATGGAACCACCGGTGGGATTTAGAAACAACGAATATTTGATATGATGAACAAGGAAGTGAAATCTTGAAAGAACCACCGTAAGAATTGAAAAATGAAAGTAGCAAAGGCACAATTCACCGGGAAGAATTTGAAAACGATTGGAGATACTTTAGGGGATTTAGATGCATGAGAACGAAGCGATGATGAACTGATTAGAGGATATTTGAACGATTCACCGGTAAGATTTGGAGAACGATAGCTACACGCTGAGAATGAAGAATTATGACATGATGGCCTTCGGAGGAAAGAAATGGAAATAACTCATGAAATACTCCGGATGGTAAGAAAAGAATTCTCACAATCGAAAACAATTAAGAGAGGATGGCAACAAGCTAGCACCATGAATCTTGAAGAGAATAGAGCAAAATTAAAGAGAAACTCTTCTTCGGTCTTCAAATGATGAGAATGACAACGAGAAACACCACCAAGAATTATTGAGGCACACCGGAAGAATCAAAAGCGAAGAGGTTGAGACAACTATGAAAAGAAATTGAAAGATCTTGGAAAACATCTGACTGATGATATCTCATTCTTACGTCAAACTTGGAGAAGAATTTAGGATAGCTCCGGAAAAATAGAAGAGTCAGGTAAGATCCTCGAAAAGACACGTGGGTTAGGGCCCACTCAAAAGAACACCGTTGAAAAGATTTAAAGAGATGTTGCACGGTTGAATTAAATGGCTTGAATGAGATACCAATCTCGAAAGAGCTTGAACGAAATAAGAATGAAAACACGACTCTTGTGAGATATCTTGAGCACTCTAGAATAACAAATAGCGAGAAGTGAAAGATTAAGAGGTGCACCGGTATGAAAAAGCATTTGACACGAGGAGAGGAATATGATCAACACTGAAAGCTTGAATTGGATCCACCGGAGAAGAAACAACAATGAAGGATGATGAACTTGAAACTGTTGAGCATCTTCAAGGGAAATCACCGGATAAGAACATTGATTGAAAAGAATGGAGAAACTTCACATGAATAAATCGATACTTGGTAAAGAAATCTGTGTCCTTGAAGAAAAAGGGTGGGAGGGTGGGGAAAAACAAAGACAACTTGGGATGGATGAAACAAACACCGTTGAGAAAACTTAGATTTGGTCTTGCAGATGGGGAGAATGATGGGATCCACTTGAAGAGAAGCACACCGGTTGGAAAGAATTTACATGACAACCTCAATGATCAAGAAGGATTAGTATTCACATAGAAATATGAGAACACCGTTTAGGAAAAAGTATGGATTTCAACACTTGACTTCGAAGCAACTCGAATACCACAAATAAAACGAAACAAAGGATTTTGCTTGTAGAATAAGCCGGAACAAACATATGATAGAGATTTCGTCCGAAGTTTTCGTGGTGGGGCCTACACGGGCTCAATCGTACAAAGACCATCATGTACAAGGCAAAGGCACATGACATACTGAAGTGTCCCAGTCGGCATAGCCAAGGACTCTTTAAGACACAACGAGACCATCAGTAAAACCAACCGTGAATAGGCGGACCACTAGACGTCGAACCCCAATTTCATATCATACATCCGTCGGAAAGATATCCTAAGAGCTACTTGAATTCCCACCTATAAAACTCCCAAATTTTCTGGTTATGCAATCTGGTGTTGGGGATACAGGGAGCAATATATCTCACCCAAACTAACAATCCCTACATCCACCAGTATCCATCCGTCAACACATAACCAAGAAACCTTCGAAATCGTCTACCTCAACCTTGAAAAGCATCCGTTATACAAGTCATGGCAATACTCCGTACTCACCTCGAGATCAAGTTAGCGGGGTTATCTCACCAACAAGCGCATAAAAGAGATTTTCGATGTCGGCGACTAAACTCGGTATTCCAGAACTGCAACAATAAAATTATGACGACAACACCTCGGAGCTCAACTCCCGGGACACCGCCACAACCCCTAAATGACAGGAGGCACCAAGACAATGTTGTCATCATAAAACCATCGAACGATTCCAAGATACCAGCGTGATCCTAAAAAAAAATTTAGTGAAATTTAAGAAGAGAAGAGTCAAAACTCTCGTCGGGATACCTCACCGTAAGGTCGAAGGGACCGGGAGTAAAAAGAATTCCTAACTCTCCGATATATATAATCCTAAATGACTCAAAACATTTTTCTAGACACAACTCGCCACTAAAAGCGATCAAGCGGTGGGGCTCCTAAGGTCGGGAAGGCTCGATTACCAACTTGTCACGCCCTCGATGCGGCTATATCTCCCACGTCGAAGCACGACTTAGAGGCATAACCGCATTGAAAGCAATGTCGCAAGTGAGATAATCTTCACACAACCCAAGTAATACATAAGGGAAAAGAGATACATAGTTGGCTTACAATCGCCACTTCACACAATTACATGAATAAAGCATTACATCATCCAGATACAATCAAGGTCCGACTACGGAACCAAAATAAAAGAAGAACCCCGAATGCGACAAAAGGACCCTGATCGACCCCAACTGGGCTCCACTACTGATCAACTAGAACGAAACAACCCAAAAGGCAAGATCTTCATCGAGCTCCTCCTTGAGCTTAGATCGCCACCGCTTTCGCAACATAGGCACCGCAAACTGGTTTTGAAGTATCCGGTGAGTCACGAGGACTCAGCAATCTCACACCATGAGATCAAGACTATTTAAGCTTATGGGTAAGGTAAAGGCATGAGGTGGAGCTGCAGCAAGCGACTAGCATATACGGAGGCTAACATACGCAAATGAGAGCGAGAAGAGAAGGCAAAGCACGGTCGTCAAAAGTATGATCAAGAAGTGATCCTATAACAACCTGCGTCAAGCATAACTCCAACACCGTGTTCACTTCCCGGACTCCGCCGGAAAGAGACCATCACGGTAACACACACGGTTGATGTATTTTAATTAAGGTCAACTTCAGGTTTTCTACAACCGGACATTAACAAATTCCCATCTGCCACATAACCGCGGCACGGCTCTCGAAAGTTTATACCTGCGGGGTGTCCCAACTTAGCCCATGACAAGCTCTCGCGATCATCGAAGAATAGACCTTCACCCGAGACTCTCCGATCGACTCGGAATCCCGTACATCAAGACATTTCGACAATGGTAAAACAAGACCAGCAAAGCCTCCCGTGTGCCGACATCCCGATAGTAGCCGCAGATCTCGTCTCGTGCCACGACCGGATGAACACTACGTCTGACAACCGATTTAAACCCCAAGTTGCCTAGGGCGGCACCGCAAGTGGCTCTGGTTTGGACCAACGCTAGACAAGCACCGCCCGGGGCTATAATAAAGATGACCCTCAGGATCGCGACTCCCAAGGGAAAAAAGTAGGTGGTGGTGAGACAAATGGTAAAAGGCAATGTTGGGCCTTGCTGGACAAGTTTTATTCAAAGCGAACTGTCGGGGGGTCCCATAAATCACCCGACCGCGTAAGGGACGCAAAATCCGGAACATAACACCGGTATGACGGAAACTAGGGCGGCAAGAGGAACAAAACACTGGCATAAGGCTGAGCCTTCCACCCTTTACCAAATATATAGATGCATTAATAAATATAAGAGATATTGTGATATCCCAACAAGTAAACATGTTCCAACAAGGAACAACTTCTCCATGTTCCAACAAGGAACAAACTTCAATCTTCACCTGCAACTAACAACGCTATAAGAGGGGCTGAGCAAAGCGGTAACATAGCCAAACAGTGGTTTGCTAGGAATGGTGTCAAAGGTTAGAGGTTTGACATGGCAATTTGGGAGGCTGACAAGCAAAAGGTAGGCATCGTAGCATTGGCATAGCAAAAGAGCGAGCAAACTAGCATAGCAAAGATAGTAGTGATTTCGAGGGTATGGTCATCTTGCCTGCAAGGTTCTCAGAGTTGTCGAAGGCATGATCCTCGTAGGCGTTCTCAACAGGTTCCTCGTTCACGTACTCGTCTCCCGGCTCTACCCAAAGCAAGAACACAAGCAACGGAACCACAATCAAACAAGGAACAATGCACAAGCAATATGATGCAATACATGACATGCGATGCGAGAAGTGATATGCAATGCATATGTATGCTCGGAAGGAAGATGATGAACTGGCATCAACTTGGCAAACCAAGTATGCCGCTGGAAAGATGAGATGATTTTGGTTGAAATCGATATAAAGTTCACGGAATCGGATGCACGGTTTGCAAATGACAAGCAAAACAAGAATGACGCGAATCTGCGTTTAACAGCCCGATGCTACTTAGCACGCAACACGAAACTATGCTACAGCACCCCAACATAAAAACAAAGCATATGGCAGCGAACTACAGGAGATGCTTAACAATAGAGGAACACTGAGCTACGGCTAAATCACATCATAACATGTTCAAACAAGCATGGAGAAAGTGCTCAAAATATCAGGTTCACAGACTTAGTGAAAATACTAACATGGCAGGAATTAACATCAGGAAGGCATGTTTAGAGCAAGCAAACAACATGCTACAGGAACTTATAATAGCAAAGCAAGGCATGACATGATTCTACTCAAAGCATATTTCAATAGTCCCTTACTGACCATAAGCCAAAAAGGACCTTAAGAAATGATGGCACCCATGTAAACATAGCAAGTTTTATTACAGATTTCAGACTTAGTGAAAATAACAGGACATGGCAAAAACAGATTCAACATGGCATGTTCGTGAGCTCGATGCACTCACTACAGAGCAATACATGGCATGGCAAGGCAACCAACAGTAAGAAGGCATGATCATGAAGCTAAGCATGGCAAGAGCAAGGTCATAGCATACACGGATCAACTACAACGACCTCGTGAAAATTGAATCTCATGCAAACAATCTGCCAGGAAACATTTCCAAGCAACTTTGGAGCAAGAAATGAACATGTTCCAGCAAGCTATAATTGTAACCAAGGGCATGAATGGATAGAGCAAGACATGTATATCAAAACATGTTTATAGAGCATCTCCAGATTATGCATAGAATGATTACTAGAAGCATGTTAACATGGCATCAAATTAATCAGAATCTGTCTAGCAAAACAACAACAGCAACTACCCTACTTTGCAAGCTTGATACACTCAGCACACAACTCACAAAAATACAAGGTCAACACCCTGGAAAGATGGCATGGCAAAGTTCAACATTCATGTAGAGCTCATACTCATAGGATGCACACATAAATCATGGCAAAAATGACAAAAGAGCTCGAGCTGATAAGATTCTGGAACTAACGATCTGAAGCCTACTTCCAACAGCATTTCGGGCATCAAGATGAGCTCAAATGCAAATGATGCAATGGAATGAAATGATGTACTCGTCGAGACAAACAATTTGACATATTATACGCCCAAAACGGAGCCACGGTTGCGGAGATGTGATGCTATGAAAAATGCACGAAATTAATAGAATCTGGGGACTTAGGAGAATTTCACCTCGCGGGAAAAAGTCAACGGACGAGGTGGCCGGGGATCTCGCCGGAGAACGGCGGCCGGAGCTTGAGGGGGCGATGAAGATGAGGCCCGGGGGCGGCGGATCCGGACTCCTCCGGCCGGATCTCGCGGATCCGGTCCGGGCGAGTCTTGGCGAGGGCGAGGCGCCTTGGCGGCCGCCCGGCCGGCGGCGCGGAGGAGCGGCGGCGGCGCGTACTCCGGGCCGGAGCGAGGAGGGAGGCGCCGAGGCGGCGCTGAGCTCGCTGCCCGGGCGGCGGCGGCTTGGAGATGAGGGCGCTTGGCGGCGGCGGCGACGGCAGGCGGGCGGCGAGCCATGGCATGTGAAGCCGGGCGAGGCGGCGGCACGCCAGCGCGGCGGCGGCGAACGGCGGCGGCCTTCCGGGCGGCGGCGCGGATCCGGCCTCCATGGCTCGCGATGGGCTGGCGGGCGCGGTGGCAGGGGCGCGGCGCGCCACGTGGCGAGACAGAGTGACGCCAGGCGCGGCGGACGTGTCCGCCAGTCGCGGACATGTCCGCCAAGGAGGGGAAAATATCTAGGGTTTCGGGGATCATCCGTGAGTTTGGGGAGGGCTATATTTATAGGTAGAGGAGCTAGGAGAGTCCAAATGAGGAGCGGTTTTCGCCACGCGATCGTGATCGAGCGACCGAGAGCATGGAGGGAGTTTGGTGGGTTTTGGGCCACTTTGGAAGGGTGTTGGGCTGCAACTCAAAGAGGGCTTTACTGTTACCTTGCTAACCGTTGGAGTACCAAACGAGCTCCAAATGGCACGAAACTTGACAGCGGTTCACGGTGGTATACCAAGGCAGCAGCAAACCTCGGGCCATTCCGAGAAAGTTTAATACCCACACAAGAGAAGGAGAAGAGGAGACGCCGGAGGACATAGGAGCGCCGGATTGCAAAACGGACAACGGGGAAAAGACTCGGATGCATGAGACGAACATGTATGCGAAATGAAATGCACATGATGACATGATAAAATGCAAATGATGACATGGCAAATGCAACACGCAAGCAAATGACATGGCAACGAAGGCGAATAACTGGCAGACACCTGGCGCATCGGATCCGGGGTGTTACAATTACATAGCTATAGCAGTAGCGTGTTTCATAGAAACCGCTATAGCTATCTTAGCTATAGCGCGTTTTGCAAGATGCGCAACCGCCAAGTTTGACTTAACCCAAAAACGGTTCCCCCCGGCCACCACTTCTCCCCCAAATCCCTCGCCCCACTTTGCCGCCGTCTCCCCAATTCGCCGTCGCCCCACTTCGTCGTCGTCTCCTGCCGACGTCAACGCCCCCAGAGCCACCAGAGCCGCGCGCCGTCGACGCCACCGGAGCCGCCCCCAACGCCACTGGAGCCGCCGTCGACGCCACCAGATCCTCCCTCGCCACAACTGCCTCCCTCGCCACCACCGGAGCCATCCTCTATAATCCCCCACCCCTTCTCTCTCTCTCTCATGCATAGCACAAACATTGGACAGAGAACTAGCTAGCTAGGTTAACTAGTTTAATTAGGTTAGTTATCTAGGTTAGTGCAAAAATTTAGTTAGGGCTTTGACAAAGAACTAGTTAGGTTAACTAGTTTAATTAGGTTAGTTATCTAGGTTAGTGCAAAAGTTTAGTTAGGGCTTTGATAGAGAACTAGTTAGGTTAACTAGTTTAATTAGGTTAATTATCTAGGTTAGTGCAAAAATTTATTTAGGGCTTTGACAGAGAACTAGCTAGGTTAACTAGTTTAATTAGGTTTATTATCTAGGTAAACTAGGTTAACTAACTAGGTTAAATAGGTAGGTTAATTAGGTTCGTTAGGTTAACAAGCTAGGTTAAATAGGTTGGCTAGGTTAGAGCAAAATTTATTTTAGACCATTAGGTCAAAAGGGTTAGAGAAATGGAGTTCCTTTGCAATTTAATTGGGTTCTGTCCTAGGCAGAGAAGGGTTAGAGAAAATAATGTGTGTGTGTGAGAAAGAGAGAGAGGAATAGCTAGATCAACATAATTTGGGTTCTATCCTAGGCAGAGAAGTGTTTAGTGAGGTCATTTTGCAAAGGTTTTTGATTTTTGAAAAGATCACTGTTTTTCAAGGAAAAGAATTTAGGCAAGTTTTATTTTAAAGATGATCCCTTCCTAGACTTTTATTGTTGATTATATCTTTTCATTGAAGTGCTCATGTTATATATTTTCATTGAAGTGGTTCGATTGTGCCCAAGTGGCCTTTTGTTGTTTCCAGGGAATGAAGCCGAGTGGCCTATGTTTTGGCGGAATCTTGCTTCATTTCCGTTCTGCAAAATTTCATGTGCTCGATTTGTCCACTTTTTAGCAAAGTTCATGCCGAAATTTTTCGTGAATTTTGGGATGAGTTGTGCTACAAACTAGGACATATCAAGTACCCGGGATTTTCCGCACGGGAAAGGAATCAAAGTTCCTGCAAACATAGGCCTTTTTTATGTCATTATTCATTTTATTAGGTCTAGAATTAATTGACTAGATTTAATCAAAGGAAACATGGCTAGCAACATGAAGGACAATGTTCTGGTGATTGCGACGATGTCTACCTAGCGGCAAACAAATATTTGAGCCTTGCGAACGATCAACGATTGTTGTTGCTGAGCCCACCTGTCTCATCCAAGACCGACGTTGAGACCGGCGCTGAGACTGGCATTGAGACCCAGACCAGCACCGAGATCGGCACCGAGCCTGGCACCAAGACCGGCGCCAACACTGGCAACGAGACTGGCAAAGCCATAGAACCGAAAGCGAAGAGGAGATGTCGACACCTAAAACAGCTCCTCACTACTGGACTAGTGGTCACGGAGGTGGATGACAGCAATTTTGAGCCAAAACTGCATGTGGAACTGTGCTCCTGCTACGGCAATCAAATAGGCTGCATCGTGCGGGTGTGCGCCACCATTAATGATGAGAAACTAAAAAAGAGGCCAAATGTGAAGAAATCCATCCTAACCCTGCTGCACCAGATATTCTTGTTCCCGGGCCGGGATGAAATCCAATATAAAGATCCACAGAAAGACCCGGCAATGAAGCGGATAAACAAACGCGCCATGACCAAGTGTAGCAACGCGTTGGCTACCTGGAAAGGAAGGGTGAAACGCGCCATCGACAAAAAGGAACCCTACTCCGAGATTGTGAAGGAAAATCCGACAATCACGCTAGAGAAGTTTGAACTATTCAAGGCGGCTTGCGCTGCCGAAGATGCCAAAAAAAGTCAAAGTACATGAAGGGGCTTCAACATAAGAACATGGGGCACCACCACCTCGGAAGCCGTGGTTACGGGGGGAAGAGGTCCATATGGGCCAAGAAGGGCGTGGAACGCGAAAGACTGGGCATCCCAGACCCCTTGGCGGAGTTCACCGTCCCGCAGGAGTATGACGTCCTCAGGGCCCGGTACCGTTAGGACCCAGTCAAGAAGGTTTTCGAGACAGACCCGGTCATGACGGAGTTCATGAGACTGCTGGTAATGTTAGTTTCTGATCAATCTGACTGCATGTTTAGTCATATTTGTAAACGATCCTTGTTCCTTTTGCAGAGAGAGCAGCACAGGATTGCGGCCGAAAGTGACTCACCGTCTGAGGCGTTGGCGAGGTCCAAGTGGGACACCCATTCAACCAGGTGTTGAACCTATTGAAACAACTCCCGGTGGACACTCGGCACTCGTATGGATGCGTGCACGATGTTGGAGACAGCGCCACGTGGAAGAAATACTACGCTGAGACCACGGAGGAGAGAAAGGAAAGACAGAGGTTAACTGAAGAAAGCATTGACGAGAAGGTTGAGATTGCGGTTGAGAAGAATTTAGCTAAGACAGTCACAACAGTGGTAGCTGCCGTAAAACGGGAGCTGACAGTCTTGGTTTTGGCTATCATCGGTAGAAGCAGGCGAAATCCAGAAAAAGATGCAGCAGACTTTCCCCTTGCTGACTTCTTCGGGAGCAGCTCGACTAGCGTTGCACCAGCACCTGCACCAGCACCACCACCTACTCCTGCACCGGCTCCTGCACCTGCTTCGTTTGTGGCTGAGCTCGACGCCCTCACGGTACCTGTCACACCGGCCCTCTTCAATAAATGTATAATCTCTCGTTTCCACTGCCTTTCAGATGTCTGACGTCGCAGACATGTCTTTGCAGGCCGACGCCCCATGCACCATATTGTACAACATCAACAGCCAGAAAGTGGACGTGGGGAAGGTGACGATAATGATACGAAGAAACAATTGTTCTACAGCTGGCCGATCGCCCCAGACGTCTTCAGGGTTTCCGTGGCCAGTGTCAAACCGGGCCACGAGAATTTGGTTCCTTCGGTACTAGGGGGAGATGGCGACGAGACCCCATGGTGGCTTGGCGATTGCAAGACGTGGGTCATGTTGTGGCCAAAGAGTCTGCTTTGTTTGGAGGCGACCGGGAGCACACCCACGACCACGCAGCCTCCACAAGGTATGAACATTAGCACCCCACCTACCCAATTAGAGTCGCTTGTCGTGCTGGGTGATAGCAGACTGGGTGAGGAAGAGGCTCCATTACACTACTAGGGAAAACCTTATACACAGAAATTTAGCAACATGGTGGGTCAAAAAAGGGCGCTAGTGCTATATAGCAGTAGCGACTGGAGAAAAACCGCGCTACAGATACAACCTTAGCAGTAGCGCATGTAGTGGCAAAAGCGCTACTACTAATATTCCCATTGCTAGAATGATAGGCTACGCATAGCAGTAGCGGGCCTGGAAGAAACGCGCTACCGCTACGACATAAGTAGCAGCACGTTTCCTAAGAAGAGCGCTACTACTAAAAGAAATAAAATAAGATGAAAAACAAATAGAAAAGTAACTGAAAATGAAAGAAATAGAAAAAGGAGAAAGGAAAAAATAAAATGTAAAGCAAAATAAATGAAAAAGTGAAAAAACGGAGGAAGGCATAGCAGCAGTGTGTGTTTGTAAGAGGCGCTATAGCTAACGTAGCTGCAGCGCGTGTCCTAGAACCCCACTATAGAAACAGAAAAGGAAATTAAAAAATGGAAGAAAATACATAGCTATAGCAGCAGCGCGTTTTGTAAAAACCGCTATAGCTATCTTAGCTATAGCGCGTTTTACCAAACGCGCTACCGCTAAGTTTGACTTAACCAAAAAACTGTTTCCCCCCGGCGCACCACTTCTCCCCCAAATTCCTCAACCCACCCCGCGCGCGGCCGTCTCCCCAATTCGCCGTCGCCCCACTTCGCCGCTGTCTCCTGCCGACGTCGACGCCACCAGAGCTGTGCGCCGTCGACGCCACCGGAGCCGCCCCCAACTCCACGGAGCCGCCCGGCCTCGTCAACGCCACCGGAGCTGCCGTCGACGCCACCGGATCCTTCCTCGCCACAACTGCCTCCCTCGCCGTCACCGGAGACGCCCCTACCTCCCTCACCACCATTGTCTCCATCGCCACCACTGGAGCCATCCTCTGTAAGCCCCCACCCCTCCTCTCTCTCATGCATAGGTTAGCTAGTTTAATTAGGTTAATTATCTAGGTTAGGCCAAAAATTTAGTTAGGGCTTTGACAGAGAAGTAGTTAGGTTAACTAGTTTAATTAGGTTAATTATCTAGGTTAGTGTAGAAATTTAGTTAGGGCTTTGACAGAGAACTAGTCGGATTAACTAGTTCAATTAGGTTAATTATCTAGGTTAATTAGTGCAAAAATTTATTTTGGGCTTTGACAGAAAACTAGCTGTGTTAACTAGTTTAATTAGGGTTAATTATCTAGGTAAACTAGATTAACTAACTAGGTTAAATAGGTAGGTTAATTAGGTTCGTTGGCTTAACAAGCTAGGTTAAGTAGGTTGGCTAGGTTAGAGGAAAATTTTATTTTAGAGCATTAGGTCAGAAGGGTTAGAGAAATGGAGTTCCTTTGCAATTTAATTGGGTTACATCCTAGGCACGTAAGGGTTAGAGATAATAATGTGTGTTTGTGTGAGAGAGAGGAATAGCTAGATCAACATAATTTGGGTTCTGTCCTAGGCAGAGAAGTTTTTAGTGAGGTCATTTTGCAAAGGTTTTTGATTTTTGATAAGACCACTATTTTTCAAGGAAAAGAATTTAGGCAAATTATGTCTTTTCATTGAAGTTGTTCGATTGTGCCCAAGAGGCTTTGTTGTTTCCAGGGAATGATCTTTGAGTGGCCTATGTCTTCTTGGAATGTTGATTCATTTACATTGCGGCAAATTTCAGGTTCTCGATTTGTCCACTTTTAGCAAAGGTCATGCGAAATTTTCCGTGAATTTCGCATGACTTGTGCTACAAACTAGGACATATCGAGTGCCCGGATTTGCCACACCAGAAGGAGTCAACATTCTGCAAAACAATAGTCCTTTTTATGTCATTATTCATTTTATTAGGTCTAGAATTAATTGACTAGATTTAATCATAGGAAACATGGCTAGCAACGATGAAGGACGGGGTTCTGGTGATTGCGACGACGTCTATCGGGCGTGAGCGAATTTTTAGCCTTACCGACGATCAACCGATGTTGTTCTTTGGGCCCACCGGTGGCATCGGGATCGAGACCGACACGCAGACCGGTCTTGAGGCGAGACCGGCGCTGAGATTCAGACCGGCATCGAGACCGGCGTTGAGACCGGTGCTGCCTCGGGGAGCGGAGCCGGTGTAGAACCGAAAGCAAAGAGGCAACGGGTTCCTAACAAACTCAGGACTACTAGACTGGTGGTCACGGAGGTGGACAACGGCAATTTTGAGCCAAAGGTGCCCGAGGAAGCGCGCGCGTGCTACGGCAATCAAATAGGCTGCATCGTACGGACAACCACCACCATCAACGATGAGAAACTACAGAAGATAGAAAATATGAGGAGCTCCTCCTAAAGAAGTTTCACGAGATATTCTTGTTCCCGGGCCGGAATGAGAAGGATTATGAAGATCCAGACGAGGACCCGGCAATGAAGAAGATAAATAAACATGCCATGACCAAGTTTAGCGATGCGTTGGCCGCCTGGAAAAATCGAGTGAAAGCAAAGATCAACGACGGGGAACCCTACTCCGAGATTGTAAAGGATAATCCGACAATCATGGAAGAGTAGTTTCAAATATTCAAGGAGGCTTGCGAGGCCGAAGCTGCCAAAAAAAGTCTAAGTACATGAAGGGGCTTCAAAAGAGGAACATTGGGAGCCACCACCTCAGAAGCCGTGGTTACGGCGGAAAGAGGTCCAAATGGGCCAAGGAGGACGCAGAAGCCGCGAGTCTGGGCATCCCAGACCCCTTGGCGAATTTCACCGTCCCGCAGGAGCGTGACGTCCTGAGGGCCCGGCACCGTTGGGACCCAGTGAAGAAGGTTTACGAGACAACAGCGGTCATGACGGAGTTCATGAGATTGCTGGTAATTTTAGTTTCGATCAATTCGATTTGCACACACGTTAGTCATATTTGTAAACGATCCTTGTGCCTTTTGCGAGAGAGCAGCACGGATTGCGGCCGAAAGACTTCGCCGTCGGAGGCATTGGCGAGGCCCAAGTGGGACACTCCATTCAACCGGGCGTTGAACATATTGGAACAACAACCGGTGGATACTCGACCGCCGTATGGACGCGTGCACGGTGTCGGAGACAACGCCACGTGGAAGAAGTACTACCATGAGACCACGGAGGAGAGAAAGGAAAGACAGAGGTTAACTGAAGAAAACATCGACAAGAAGGTTGAGATTGCGGTTGAGAAGAAATCATCTCGAACCAATCGAATAGCGGTAGCTGCCGCAAAAACAAAGCGATTGCAGATATATCTACTTCCTTGGTGACAAAGCGTTTTCACTTGGACAAGGCAAAATCCGAGAAAAAATGCGAGAGGACTTTCCCTTGCGACTTCTTGGGAGCACTGCTCCCGCACGGCTCTATGTCTGCTCCCTTTGGCTCCCGCACCGGACGTGCTCGGTGGTGCATCCTCTTTAGGCTGAGATTAGCGCCCTCACGGTATCTCACACACCGACCCCTTCAATATAAATGTATAATCTCCCGTTTTCGTTGCCTTCGGACGTCTCGCGTCGCAGAACTTTTCTTTGCAGCCGACGAAACCCGTGCACCATATTGTACACCATCGGCGAATGTAAGGTGGGCGTGGGGAAGGCGGCGATAATGGAGCGAAGGAACCATTGTTCCACACCGCCGATCCCCGAACGTCTTCAAGGTTTCGTGGCGATGTCAAACCAGGCCACGAGAATTTGCCTCATCTAATACTAGTGGGGATGATGGCGAGACCCGCGGCGGCTTGGTGATTGTTGCAATGGGTGGGTCTGTTGTGGCCAAAGAGTACGCCGTCTTGAGGCGGCCGGAGCACACCCACGAGCACGCAGCCTCGGCAAGGTATGAACATCAACACCCCACCTACCCAATTAGCGTCGGGTGTCGGGTTGGGTGATAGCGGATGGGGTAAGGAGGAGGCTCCATTACTCGCTGATGACGTCGCCATGGATGTGGATGAGGATGACGATGGCGCTGAACAGTATATCTATACTGGCGCCTCCTCAGGGTTTGAGCGTCATGAGTTAGTGCACGAATTACCGTCTCAACGTATTATTGACCTTCGGTAGTAAAGAAGTCTAGGAAGAGAGCGAGGAAAGGCAAAAAGCTGATTCTATGATCCAGCCGCCTCGGCAGCCTCGGCCAGACCGTATAGATATCCCGATGCGGATAAATGGCATATCTGGGTCAACCAATCCTACGAAACAGCGCTTCTGAGCCAGATTCGGCGATCTAAGGAGACGTCATGACGATGTCTTTGCGGGTAGAGAAAGGCATCATCGCCTCGAAAGATCCAAAGATACCCATCGAGGAGTCTGGACTAGGGGTGTCGGACAGCTGGACTATCAATATCCGCCGGACTCCTAGACTACGAAGATAGAAGATTGAAGACTCGGCTCGTGTCCCAAGGTACTTTCCTTGGCGTGGAAGGCAAGCTTGGCAATCTGGATATGTAGATCTCCTACCATTGTAACCGACTACTGTGTAACCCTAGCCTCTCCGGTGTCTATATAAACCGGAGGGCCTTAGTCCGTAGGACAACATTACATCTCAACAATCATACCATAGGCTAGCTTCTAGGGTTTAGCCTCCTTGATCTTGTGGTAGATCTACTCTTGTACTACCCATATCATAAATATTAATCAAGCAGGACGTAGGGTTTTACCTCCATCGAGAGGGCCTGAACCTGGGTAAAAACATTGTGTCCCTCGTCTCTTGTTACCATCCGCCTAGACGCACAGTTCGGGACCCCCTACCCAAGATCCGCCGGTTTTGACACCGACATTGGTCCTTTCATTGAGAGTTCCTCTGTGTCGTCGCCGATAGAGCGGATGCCTTTACCCGTCTTCAAAGACGGTGTTCTCACCGGAGGGGCCTTGGCCGCCGGTCAAACAATCCGGCTTGGTGGCTTTCTTATGACCGCCTGTCCGGCCGTCGCTTCGGCAATGACTTCTCAAGTCGTCGGAAGCGATCTTCGCGTCAGCCCTAAAGCTGCCGAACAGTTAGATCCAATCGAGCTCTCGTCTGTTAACGAGTTCTTGGATCGCATTGCCGCCCTGGGAGTCGCAACGGACTACAATCAGATCGGGCTTAAAACTGATCTAAGAGAGATTAACTCTCCCCAGGCTACCCACCACGTCGAAGTGGTAGAAGAACAACTCGGCAATTCTTTGCCATTGTTGAAAACAATCTGTGTCCGGATTCCCGAACCCTCCATGCCGGATTCCCGCGGAGGAACGGACTCTGATCGAGCATTGAACCTAAAATCATGCGTCGCTCCGGACTCGCTGGGCTGTTTCCAGCAAATCAAGCTTCCGAATTCGGAAGTCCCTCGGCCTTTGAGCCCAAAGATGGGCAGGGATCCGGATTTATTCCACCCACCCGCCCAAACATATGCGACCTATCTCTAATTCGGCAAGAGCCTTCAGAAACAGTACATCATTACTGTGCCAGATTCCTCCTGGTTATGGACACGATAAAGGACTGCCGAGAGGAAAACGCAATCTCAATCTTCTGCAATAACTGCACGGACAAGGGAATCCTGAACGCCATTGATCGTTGCAAGATTACGCATTTTACCGATCTGGCGTCCATAGTACGAAAGTACTATGCGATGGAAAGTTTCCGGAAAACTGAAAATCAATTTTGGGATAATCCGCCCCAAACCCAAATCCAGCGGTAAAAGGCGCCTGCAATCAGGCCCCGATGCAAAAACCAAAAAGCAAAAACCCGGAAGGGAAACAGAACCATCTTGGAGGGATGGCTCAATGGACCTCTGTAAACTTCATAATACTGAGGGGAGCTGTCCCAACACATAGCCTTCGAGCATGTTGGATACTACGGCGGTGGCCAAAAGTGGCGAAGAGCTTCTAGCTCAGAAACCACTCCAACAATACCAAAGACGGTATCAGCAGTCTTGAGACTTTCGCATCAAACAATATGCAAAACGAACAATCCGCTAACTCGCGGAGTTTACCAAGTAGCAACAAAGAAATCCATGGAGCGACACAGCTATCACATTCAGCGCCCGGTGACGAGCCCACATCTCGAACCACGAGCCCCAATCAGACTTTGGTACTTAGTCCCATAGTGGACGGCTTTCGACTGACAAAAGTCCTCATGGATGGCGGCAGCGGACTAAACCTCATTTACGAGGAAACCCTGCGGAAAATGGAAATCGATTGGAGCCGTATTGAGCAAAGCAGCACAACCTTCAGAGGAATAATCCCTAGCCGGGAAGCGCGCTGCATCAGAAAAATCACACTCGATGTGGTGTTCGGCTCTCCGGACAATTACAGATCCGAAGAAGTCACGTTCGGGTGGCCCGTTCAGCAGCGGCTATCACGCCATATTAGGGGCGAGAGGCATTCACAATTTTTCAAGCAATACCTCATTACGGGTACATGAAGCTCAAAATGCAGGCCCAGCGGAATAATCACTCTCGTCGATGATCCGGACACGATACTCCACGCCGAAAACAAGACAGCCGCACTAGCCCTCGGCGCTATCCAAAGCCTTAGCGGCGAGAGGAACTCACCACACAACGCTCTCGATAAACAGGGGCGATGTGATACTTGATAAAAGATCCAAGTCCACCTCCTTCAAACCAGCAGATGAGATAATTAAATTTCAGGTCCACCCAACGGACCCAACAAAGACGGCCTCCATCGGGCACAGTTGAACCGAAGTTGACGCTGCCTTTGCGCGAATTCCTTCGGGAAAATTGGGACATCTTCTTTGGCACCCTTCGGACATGCCCGTAATCCCTCGCAGTTGGCGGAACACAGCCTAAACATCCTAAAGGATTTAAGCCGATCAAACAGGCTCTTAAATCGATTTTTCGAGCCCAAAAGACAGTGCAATGGGAGAAGAGCTAGCCAAGTTATTGGAAGCCGGATTCATTAGAGATATCAAACATCCGGGCTGGCTAGCAAATCTGGTGATGGTACCAAGAAGGATAAATCTGGCGCCTCGTGTCGACTTCAAAGACCTCAATAAGGCTTGCCCAAAGGATCCCTTCCCCCCCGCATCGATCAAATTATCGACGCCACGGCGGACATGACTCGTTGTGCTTCACGGGCGCATACTCGCTATCATCAAATCAAGATGGCGGAAGCGAATCAAGCCGCAACGGCATTCATTACTCCATACGGACCATTACGCTTCAACACGATGCCCTTCGGACTTAAAAACGCCGGCGCAACATATCAGCGCATGATTCAAACATGTCGGCTACCCAGATAGGCAAAACAATCGAGGCATACGTGAGCGGCGTAGTCGTCAAAACAAAACACGTCGAAACTTTAGTAGACGATTTGAGGCTCACATTCGACAACCTTAGAGCATATGACATCAAGCTGAATCCGGAAAATGTGTTTTCGGTGTGCGGTAGGAAAAGTCTTTGGGCTTCATCAGATCCGTAGAGGAATTGAAGCAAATCCGGCCAAAATCCGGGCTCTGTCGCAGTTGGATATTCCAAAAGACCTCAAGCAAATACAAAACTTAACAGGATGCGTGGCAGCTCTAAGCCGTTTTATCTCCCATTTAGGAGAGAAGGCGTTGCCCCTTTATCGCCTCCTAAGGCGCACCGAACACTTCGAGTGGACGAATGCCGCCACTGCCGGACTCGAAGAAATAAAGGCCATATTGGCAACAAATCCGGTCCTGGCTGCGCCCACTCTGGGCGAACCAATGTTGTTATACATCGCTGCAACACATCAAGTTGTAAGCGCTGTCCTCGTCGTCGAACGAGCAACAGAAGGGCATAAATTCCCTCTTCAAAAACCAGTGTATTATGTATCCACTGTGTTAACCCCCTGCAAATCCCGTTACCCGCACTATCAAAAGATAGCATATGCGGTGTTCATGGCGTCTCGGAAGCTCAGACACTACTTTCAAGAGTGTTCGATAACAGTGGCCTCTGAAGTACCACTCAATGACATTATAAATAACCGCGACGCAATGGGCAGGATTGCAAAATGGGCCATTGAACTCTTGCCATTGGACATAACTTACAAACTGTAGGATCGGAAGTATGTCTAGAGGGGGGGTGATTAGACTACTTGACAACTTAAAAACTTAGCCTTTTGATTAGAGTAGGTTTTTAGCAAGTTCACAATAATAACCAAGTCAAGCATCACCCTACACATGCAATTCTAGAGTTATGGCAGCGGAAAGTAAATTGCACGTATAGTAAATGAGAGGTGGAGAAGAGCAAACGCAATTTGGAGACACGGAGATTTTTCTCGTGGTTCCGATAGGTGGTGCTATCGTCAATCCACGTTGATGGAGACTTCAACCACGGAGGGTAACGGCTGCGAGAGTCCACGGAGGGCTCCACCCACGAAGGGTCCACGAAGAAGCAACCTTGTCTATGCCATCATGGCTTACGCCCACGGAGGACTAGCCTTACTCGGGGTAGATCTTCACGAAGTAGGCGATCTCCTTGCCCTTACAAACTCCTTGGTTCAACTCCACATCATGACGGAGGCTCCCAAGTGACACCTAACCAATCTAGGAGGCACCACCCTCCAAAAGGTAATAGATGGTGTTGGTGATGATGAACTCCTTGCTCTTGTGCTTCAAATGATAATCTCCCCAACACTCAACTCTCCTCACTGATTTGGCTGTGGTGGAGGAAGGGATTGAGTGGAAAGCAACTTGGGAAGGCTAGAAATCAAGTTCCATATGGTGGGAGTGGAGCAACTTGATCTCAACACAAGGGTAGGTAGTTTTCTTCTCGTAAATGTAAGGTAGGAGTGGTAGTTCTTTACGATGGCTCTCTCCACGAATGAAGAGGAGGTGGAGGGTATTTATAGCCTCCACACAAAATCCAACCGTTACACACATTTGACCAATCTCGGTCGGACCGAAGTTGACAACTCGGTGGGACCGAAAGTTCAAATCTTGTGAGCGTTGGGATTTTTGTGGGACCGAAAATACAATCTCGGTTAGTCCGATTCTTCCAAAGTCTAGGGTTTGCCAATCTCGGTGGGACCGACTTTCTCATCTCGGTGACACCGATTTGAGTCTGTAAGATTCTGAAGCTTGGCAACACCAATTTCGGTATGACCGAGTTTGGAATCGGAAAATCCGAGAATCTTAGGGTTTGGGTATATGGTGAGGTGGTTCATCTCGGTGTGGTGAGTTTGGAATCGGTGGGACCGAGATTACTTATGAGTTTATGTTGGAATGAAAGATTGCGATAGTTTGAGAGATAAATCACTAAGCACTTAGAGCAACCAGATCATCATCATAACCTCATCCCTTTTAATAGTATTGGCTTTCCTATGGACTCAATGTGATCTTGGATCACTAAACCAAAAATGGAGTCTTGAGCTTTTGCCAATGTTTTCCTTAGCATTTTGAGGGTCCACATCATCAGTCATTGCCATACCCATATCAATCGAACTTTCTCAAATATTCTCAAGAAATGATTAGTTCAATGATATATATGTTGTTATTAATTACCAAAACCACCGGGGATTAGTTGCACTTTCAATCTCCCCCTTTTTGGTAATTGATGACAACATATAGATCAAAGCTTCGACAAATGATATAATCAATGAATAACATCGTCGCTTTGAGAAGTATGTGATAAGCAAGAGCTCCCCCTAAATTTGTGCATTATTTAAGATTTGCGTTTGAATGCAAATGCACAATCGATTAGGATCATGGGTTACTCTTCCATGTCACATACATCTTGGTGGAGCGCACAAAATGATAAGAATGAATAACATGCACCCAATCACCAAGACATGAGTAAATGATCATACAAGATATGAATGGAATATGATAAGCATCAAGCACACATTAAGCACAGTATGATCAAGCACTCATCAAGATAGAAACAAGCGTAGTATCAAACACACGAAATGTCTCAAAGAACTCAAAGTATCTCAAGGAAAACCGCAAGCGAAAGAGCAAAACGAGCACTCTCTCTCTCGAAGCCCTATGATCTATACAATTTCTCCCCTTTGGCAACAAGTTACCAAAAGTTCGAAGGTATAGAGCTAATCGTCACTCGGGACTCTGCTGGCGGCTCTGTCTGCGTCGATGGAGTGGAGATAGCTGCATCTGCAAAAGCTTCGCTGAAGTCTGTGGAGCTGGAGGAGTGGATCTTGGGCTGGTCTTTGGGCCCGACGGAGCTGTAGGAGGTCTTGATGTAGTAGCCACAGGTTACATCCTTTGGAATAGCAGCTGATCTGGGCTTTGTGGGCACTGCAGCAGCTGCTCATAGTCATCTGGACTAGATCATCTTCCATCTCCTTCATGAGCTCTGCCTTCTCCCTCTTAGCTTCCTCGATGTCGCCTCAAGCTTGTTGGCGGTGACCTGCACTTGATCGACTTAACATCGAGCATGGAACTTATCTTCAACTATCCTCTCAAGACTCTCCCGAGATCGCACTATCTTGGCCAGGCGTAGCTCAATTCTCCGAGTGGCTTCAAGAAGTTGTTCTCAACGCTCTTGGGCTTTGCTTCTTTGCTTCCTTCTCGGCTTTAGCTTGTTTAGCGACTTCAGACTTAGCGTGTCCTTGACGGATGTGGGAGCATCCTCGGTCATCACAACTTCGTTATCCTCGTGTTCAGGCTGCGGTGGCAAGTGGGGTCTATCCAACAGGTAGGTGTCCGTGCCAAACTTGGCATTAATGAGCATCTGAATATGCGGAGCAAACCCACACGACCTCTTACAGTGCTGCTTTGTCCTCTTGATAGTCTCAACTATCGTGTCCATCACCTTAAAAGGTGCCTTCGATCTAGAATGTGCAGCATGTTGATAGAATACCCTCTTATCATGCGGTGGTCTCTGACTTAGGCATCAAAGTATGCCTCGTAATGGTGTTGGTGGTTGGGAGACCCACTCAAGATAATAGACTGAACCAAGCTTCCATATCTCAACATCCTTCTCGGTACCTCATTGTACATGTTCTTCATAGACTCATGATTTTTCTTGAATGCCATAGACATCAACATCATCATCCCTTGATCTTTGGAGCATTCAGCAATGCTCTCCATTCTTCAATAGTTGAATGGAATCTACGCCTTCATCATCCATACAATTACGCCATCCGGATAGAAGTGTGCGGTGGCATAGAACTGCATGATCATCTCATCATTCCAAGCGGTCAATTTCGACCAACAAAATCTGCAATCCCACAAGCGGTGAAGCTTTCATGCACATGTGGGAAGTAGTCTCTGTGCTCTTCACGTCGATGTATTCCCGATCTACATATCTGTGTCGGCAACAATTGGCTTCTTATCCATGAGCACAGTCTCATAAAAGTCTTGTTGCTCTCGGTGTGGAATCTTGGGTCAATCGCTGTCCTTCTCTGGTGGCATATGGATCAACTTGCCTCCATAGCACGAGACCTTTATCCTTTCTTTCCTTCATATTTTCAGCTCGAGGATGAGCATCATTATGAGCGGCAATTTACATGCGAGCTTGACAAAACATGAGCCTCATCATCGATTCTGCAGGTGGCACATTGTCCTTCTTCTTCTCTCAAGCGGTATGTTCCTCACAGTTTTCTTTGGCTTGGCGGCAGGTTTGGCTTGGGCTGCCTTTGCTTGAGCTGATGGCTTAGCTTTTGTGGGTGCTCCTGCCTACGATGGCATCTCCCATCAACTTCGCTACGAGGAGGCTGGGGTGCTTCCTCATCGTAATCATCATCATCGACTTCTTCATGAACTAGTCTCTTCCTCTTGGAAGTTTTCTTGATCTTCTTTGGAGGTTTCTTCTTCCATCTTGAGCCTCTTTGCAGCGATGGATTTCTTTACCTTCTTGGTGCCTTTCTTTGTTGTTTCCTTGATAGCCCTTGGCAACCACTTGCCTTTTGGCTTAGATGTTATCTCCTCATCTGCAACAAAGTCTGAATCCTCCTCATCGAATTCCTCTTCTTCACAGCCCAGTGGCAGCTGCAGGCAGATCCACTTGGAGTGCTTCTCTCTCCATCATCTGAAAACTGCTTTCTTGGACTTGTCCTTGCCTCGGGAATCTCAATCGGCATCTCGGACCTGTTACATTGTCACTTGCATCGAGACATGACCGACAACTTTGTGAATAGAATAGGTATAGGCAGAATAGAAGAGTTATCACAAACTGCAGAGGATTTTGCAAAAAGAATGAGTTCAAACTTTAGTCTTAGGTTTTCACAGAATACATGTCGGTCTGACCGAGTCTATAAATTCGGTGAATCCGAAGTGTCTAAACAGACCACATACACCACTTTCGGTTGGACCGAAATGGGTTTCGGTCTAGCCGAGAGCACTAGGGTTTCACTAAATCCTCACTTCGGTCTTACCGATTTGCACAACTCGGTTTCACCGAAAAGTGCAGTGCAATGACCAGAGGCCAAATCGGTCAGTCCGAGAATGTCGATTCGGTCACACCGAGATGTGTTCGGTGGAAACCTAACCCTAAAATTTTCACTCGAATTTTGTTCTATGATCTAAACGGCTGGATAGGGAGATTTCAATCTTGGCAAGAAACTTGACAACACCTATCGTGCATTGAATCGATGGTTGGAGCACGAGAGGATGAAACTCACCCAATGCGGTGGAGCTTCACTCTGGCGCAACGGCTCGATGAGAAAGACCGTTGACGGCGATGGAGACCAGCGGCGGCGCCTGGTGACGGCGGAGACGATCCAAAGACCAAGGCGACGGCAATAAAGGTTTGAGGCGGGCGTTTGAAGAAGTAATCAGCGCTGTCCTCGGGTATATATACCCTTCGGTGTCGGTGGGACCAAGTTGGAAAACTTCGGTGGGACCGAGATGGTTAGCTGCGTGCGATTACTCACTTGATCACGCCGAATTTGAAACTTCGGTTTCACCGAGGTGAAAACCTAGATCAATCAAGTGATTTGATCATCCGATTTGAGTATATCGGTTTGACCGAAAGTACTTAGAAGGTTTTGGAAGTTAGGCTTTTGACGGATCGGTGGCTCCGAGTGCTCCTCACTCGGTCTGTCCGAAAAGGTCTTGTTCAAAGTTTGTGATATTAGCATGAATAGAGTTTGAGACAAGAAAGCATAGATAGCTAGGGGAGGAACTTAGGCATTCTTGTCCATCCATTTGGTCAAAAAGAAAAATCCAAAAGACCAAAGCAACAAATGGATGTCCTCGAATGGATAAAATCATGCATCCAACATGCTCACACAATAAGATAGCAAATAAAATATGTGTCAAACATGCACAAACAAAACACTAACAGCTAGCACACAATTTGGCGATGACTAGGTCATCTATATATGAGTATATTGACTTAGGAGTCAAATGAGAACATTTGATCATAGGTCATACTCATCGTTTAAGCACAAGTGGGGTTACCACTTTTCCATAAAGCATTGATGTGTTCACATCATTAGAAGATGCTTTACCTCAATTCTTAAGAGCAAAGCTCCCCCTTGATGTGAGAACCCCTTTTAAAGGGTCAAACTAACCTTGGGTTGTCGTTGAAGACTTCATGTAGATGTTGAAGATGTGGATGCTCAATGTTGATGAAGATCACCAAGAGTTGGGAGCAATCCTTTGGATTCGGGCACTTTCAATACCTACATGGGTTAGTCCCACAAGGAACAAACAAGGATATCCATGGACATAGATTGAAATACACAATAGATGATGTCCATGAAAGCAATGATTACCTTGTCCCTTGACTTACCAACATGAGGGTTTGTGACTCCATGAACTAGTGCAAGATGTGGAAGTTGATTGCACAAGTTCTTGCCATAATGAATGTGAGTGAAGTATATTGGCGGAGTCACCCTCAAGAACTCTCTAGTTCTTCTTCTTCGGGATCCACATCATCTTGATGGGAATCCTTGGGGTAGTAGTTGAGCTTGTCGAAGTAGAACTTGAAGTTGCCTTGGGAACCCACTTGACCATGGCCTTGGGTGCTTCAATGAATGCATCAATCTCCTCTTGAAGCTTGTCCTTGCCTTTTAGCTTGTGGTCTTGTGGTGGAAGGTCATCTTGAGCTTGTTCCTCATTTGAAGAAGTAGGATCATACTTCTCCTCTTGAGAGACAAACTTTGGAGTGGGATATTGACCTTCTTCCCATTCAACACCCTCGGCGTTGAACTTTCGCTCAAAACCAATTCCTTGATTCTTCCGTGTCTTCCTTGTTTGCGAACAATTTCCTCAAAGCTCTTGCTTCCGCAAGACTCTTGTAGACACCTTTCTCTATAATCCCTTTCAATAGACTATTTTCTTGCTCAAGTGAAACTTGGCTTGAAACATTGTTAGTGGAATCAAGAGAATTACTAGAAGTAACAACATTTGATTTAACATGATTATTGTTACTACTAGATGAAGAATTTTTCTTATGCTTGTCATGCTTAGTTTTAATAGGTGGCAAGAAATTAGACAAGAGAAGTCGTTTGGCAAGATATGAAGAACTCTTCTTTCGAAGATCGTCATTGATAGCTTTTAGAAACTCATGTTCTTGCTCTAGATTGAGCTTCTCGAAGCGTAGCTTCTCATGGGATCTTAGGAGCTCTCTATGATCTTCTTGAGTTGTTTCATGAGCTAACTTAAGAGTGTTTAGTTCTTTAGTTAGTCGCTCAATCTCCTTCATAGCATTGTCATTCGACTCTTCTCGACTATAAAGACTACTAGCATGTTCATCATTACTAAGCTCACTAGATTTATCATGTAAAAGCTCATCTTCACCAAGCAAATCATCCTCATCACTATCAAAGTCAATAAACTCAGGATGTGATACCTTGGGGCCTTTTGCCATGAAGCATCTTCCAATTCCCTCATTTGGTGAATCAAATATGTCATAGGAGTTGGAGTTGGAGGACACGAGAGCAAGACCGCAACACCTTCATCTTGATCAGATTCGGAGTTGGAGTGATAGCTTCTTTCGGAGTGATTGTCGAGTCGGGCCGAAACCCATTCACCAACATGAGCTTGATGTTTTCTTCTTGTGTAGCTCCTTGATGACTTGTCTTTCCTTTCCTAATCCTTGCTTCTCCGAGAGGATCTTCGTTCATAACGATCATCTCTACTCCTTCTCTCTTTTCGAGGCGACTCTTCTCTTGAGCTTCTTCTTCTTGGAGATTCTTCTCTTCTCTTGTGGAGTCGAACACTCATTTGAGTAGTGTCCGGTCTTCCACAATTGTAGCAGCTTCGATCACGACTAGAAGATCTCTTTTCATCATATGATCTAGACTTTGAGCTTCTTTCCTTGCTTCTACTCTTGTAGAATTTGTTGAAGTTCTTCACCATTAGGCTTATCTCTTCATTGGAAACTAGCTTGTCACTTGAGGATGTGGGAGCTTCAACTGCAGCTTTGTAAGCACCACTTGACTTGTTGTGAAGCTCTTCCTTATCTTTAAGTGTCATCTCATGAGCAACAATCCTTCCAATGACTTGGTAGGCTTGAGATCTTTGTAGTTTGGCATCATTTGGATCAAAGTGCACACGGTGTCATACTTTCCATCCAAAGCTCTGAGAATCTTCTTGATGATGAATCGGTCGGTCATTTCTTCACTTCCTAAGCCTGCCATCTCATTGGTGATGAGAGCAAGCCTAGAGTACATTTCAGCGACTCCTTCACCTTCCTTCATCTTGAACTTGTCAAGTGACCTTGAAGAACATCTAGCTTTGATTCCTTCACGGACTCGGTACCTTCGTGCATTTCACCAAAGTATCCCAAATCTCTTTTGCATTCTCAAGGCGGCTGATCTTGTTGAACTCCTCGGGACACAAAGCATTGAAGAGAATGTCACAAGCTTGAGCATTGTTACAGTAACATCCGCAACTCATCCGCAGAGCTTCCGCGATCCGGAACTTTTCCTTCCTCGAAGAACTCACCTTGCAAGCCAACACAAATAATGCCCCATGCGGCGGGGTTATGTCCAAGAATGTGCATTTTCATTTATGCTTCCAACTAGCAAAGTTTGAACCATCAAAGTAAGGACCTCTCTGAAAATTACCCTCACTAGGCGCCATACTCTCCTAGGTTGTGAAACCAAGCTTATGGAGTCAATGCAATGAAACCAATCCAATGGAGACCAAAGCTCGATACCACTTGTAGGATCGGAAGTATGTCTAGAGGGGGTGATTAGACTACTTGACAACTTAAAAACTTAGCCTTTTGATTAGAGTAGGTTTTTAGCAAGTTCACAATAATAACCAAGTCAAGCATCACCCTACACATGCAATTCTAGAGTTATGGCAGCGGAAAGTAAATTGCACGTATAGTAAATGTGAGGTGGAGAAGAGCAAACGCAATTTGGAGACACGGAGATTTTTCTCGTGGTTCCGATAGGTGGTGCTATCGTCAATCCACGTTGATGGAGACTTCAACCCACGGAGGGTAGCGGCTGCGAGAGTCCACGGAGGCTCCACCCACGAAGGGTCCACGAAGAAGCAACCTTGTCTATGCCATCATGGCTTACGCCCACGGAGGACTAGCCTTACTCGGGGTAGATCTTCACGAAGTAGGCGATCTCCTTGCCCTTACAAACTCCTTGGTTCAACTCCACATCATGACGGAGGCTCCCAAGTGACACCTAACCAATCTAGGAGGCACCACCCTCCAAAAGGTAATAGATGGTGTTGGTGATGATGAACTCCTTGCTCTTGTGCTTCAAATGATAATCTCCCCAACACTCAACTCTCCTCACCGATTTGGCTGTGGTGGAGGAAGGGATTGAGTGGAAAGCAACTTGGGAAGGCTAGAAATCAAGTTCCATATGGTGGGAGTGGAGCAACTTGATCTCAACACAAGGGTAGGTAGTTTTCTTCTCGAAATGTAAGGTAGGAGTGGTAGTTCTTTCGATGGCTCTCTCCACGAATGAAGAGGAGGTGGAGGGTATTTATAGCCTCCACACAAAATCCAACCGTTACACACATTTGACCAATCTCGGTCGGACCGAAGTTGACAACTCGGTGGGACCGAAAGTTCAAATCTTGTGAGCGTTGGGATTTTCGTGGGACCGAAAATACAATCTCGGTTAGTCCGATTCTTCCAAAGTCTAGGGTTTGCCAATCTCGGTGGGACCGACTTTCTCATCTCGGTGACACCGATTTGAGTCTGAAGATTCTGAAGCTTGGCAACACCAATTCGGTATGACCGAGTTTGGAATCGGAAAATCCGAGAATCTTAGGGTTTGGGTATATGGTGAGGTGGTTCATCTCGGTGTGGTGAGTTTGGAATCGGTGGGACCGAGATTACTTATGAGTTTATGTTGGAATGAAAGATTGCTGATAGTTTGAGAGATAAATCACTAAGCACTTAGAGCAACCAGATCATCATCATAACCTCATCCCCTTTTAATAGTATTGGCTTTCCTATGGACTCAATGTGATCTTGGATCACTAAACCAAAAATGGAGTCTTGAGCTTTTGCCAATGTTTTCCTTAGCATTTTGAGGGGTCCACATCATCAGTCATTGCCATACCCATATCACTGAACTTTCTGAAATATTCTCAAGAAATGATTAGTTCAATGATATATATGTTGTTATTAATTACCAAAACCACTCGGGGATTAGTTGCACTTTCACAAACCTCGACGAGCCATAAAGTCACAAGTTTTGGCTGACTTCGTCGCCGAATGGACTGAAGCCGAACTACCTAAAGAGTACGGCGCATACTCCAATTGGACTATGCACTTGACGGCTCCAAAATGTTGGCGGATGGGTCAAGGCGTCGTCTTGGCGTCCCCACCGGAGATCTGATCGATATGTACTTCAAATAATGTACACGGACTCCAACAATGCAGCCGAATCGAGGCCTGTTACATGGTCTCGGATGGCGCTCTCCATGGGCATCAACGCCTAGAGGTGCACGGGATTCAAACCTTGCAATATCCCAAATAAATGCAGACTTTGATGCCAAGGATCCAAAATGGCAGCATATCGTAATGCTGTCTGAAAATGTCGACTAGGTTTGAAGGACTAGAATTCCATCACATAGCCCGAGATAATAACCAAGCGGCCGACGTCACAGCACGCGTCGGTGCGCGGCGTGATCTTGTCCTCAAATATCTTCTGGAGCGGCTCTTCAAGCCATCCGTACTATGGGAAGAGGAGTCCGGTAGCGACAAACCGGAGAAAGCCGCACTAACCGGTGATTCAGCGAGACGACATAACACCATCCGCCCACGATATAATGGCGAATCGCCGCATGGATGAACCTTTCCTAGCCTACTTACTTAGGCGGGAACTTCCGAAGACCAAAATGAGGCCCATTGCATAGTCCGACGATCGAAGGCCTACAAGGTCCATGAGGAGAACTTTATAAGAAAAGTACTACCGGAGTCCTTCAAAGGTGCATCTCCGAAGAAGAAGGGCGAAACCTCTGGCTGAAATCCATGCGGACTAGGTGGACACCACGCAGCAGCCCGGCCCCGGTAGGAAAGGCATTCCGTCAGAGGATTTTATTGGCCGACGGCTCGGGCGGATGCACAGACTTGGTGCAGCGATGCGTTGGTTGCCGACTCTTCGCTAATCGAGCCATATGCCACCCACCGCCTCAAAACCATACCCATTACACGGCCGTTCGCGGTCAGGGGGCTTGACATGGTCGGACCCCTTAAAGGGAACCCACAAGAAAAAGTACACATTGGTCATGGTGGATAAGTTCACCAAATGGATAGAGGCCAAACCGGTCAAAACGCAAGAGTCGGGACCAGTGATAGACTTTATATCGGAGGTGGTACACCGTTGCGAGTCCCCACAAAGATCATCACCGACAACGCACGAACTTCATAGCCGATGAAGTCAAGTCATGGTGCAAAAATATGGGCATTAAGCTCGACTATCGTCGATCTATCACCCTCAAACCAGCGGTCAAGTGGAAAGAGCAAGCGGTCTAATAATGGCGGCATTAAACCCGGACTAGTGAGGTCACTCACTAAATCGGACACCCAATGGGTCGAGGAGCTCGACTCCGTACTCTGGGGCTGCGGACAACGCCTAACCGTACTACACCGGATTCACACCATTTTTATGGTATCGGCGCAGAGGCGCTCGCCTGCGACATTATTCATGACTCACCTCGAGTGCGCATGTATGAGGAAAGAGAAGCCGAGCTCGATCGGCAGGACAGCTTGGACACATTGGAGGAAGAACGCGACGTCGCGAAGGCTCATTCCGCATTCTATCAGCAGCAGGCCCGAAGATATCAAAGCAGAGAAGTACGGGCCAAGACCTATAACGTTGGCGAATTAGTTCTACGCCTGCCGGACAAGAAAAAGGACAAGCTCAAGCCCAGATGGGAAGGCCCCTTCATTATTGATCAAGTACTGACCGGCGGAGCGTACCATCTACGAAATGCGTTGGACAACCGACTCGAGCCGAACCCATGGAACGCTGCCCGACTCCGACGATTCTATGCCTAGCGCCGGACTAAGAGTTCGTCCCCTTCCCCCGTCCAACCTTTTATATTTCGGATGTCTTCCTTTTTTCTTTTTATCCTTCTAAATTAACAAGCCCCTCGGGGCCTATTTTCGCATTTTTTGCATACATACGATGTGCCATCCGCACTCGTTATTCCTGGGGGCTTCTTTTACAGAAGCTCAACTATACGGGTTTTATACCCAACACATGTGTCACGCTTCCACATGTACCTTTTACTCGCCATTATATGCATCGATATGACTTAAGTTTTGGCCAAGCTGGGTTGCACAGCTTCATGCTTACCCTCGTTCCCGATTGTTCGGCTAGGCGGTAAAGGAGCACCTCTGCGATTATTCTTGCCGGTCACCGGATGTGTACCTCGATCGGGTGAAGCCGAAAGCTAAGCGTTCTTAAGGGAATATTCGGTCGGTGATTTAAAAGATGACTTTTACCTATTTTTCCCATCTGCCCCGGATGTTTTATCGCTCTCTTGGCAGTCCGGACATACACTTTAGGGCATGCCTCCCCAAATAAAGGAACCCTTAACGGAACTATTCTCCTGGAAGATGTTTCTTACTAACCATGTAATATAACATAACTAGTTGGGCACTTATGCGATAAAGCACTAATGACCCCTCGCCTAGTCTCCATGCATACCATGGTTATTTCTTAACCAAAAGGTATTCGGACACACTCCGACTCTAGGGTCCCGAGGTCGGGCGAAAAGGTCGGCAACAACGAGCGATCTACAATCGGCTAGAAGGCATTTCACATGTCATTTTAAAGGATAACATACATTGTCAAGTTTATTGATTGTATTCCTCCTCAATCCGTCTAACAGTCTGTCTAGTTCTGATCCCGTTGGGAAAATTTAGCAGCCAGTTCTACTGGCTATACACTAAACTCACGAGGATCTCCTTCCGTCGGGCCCCACCGGTCCAACTTGGCCATATGGTTGGGATCCGCCTTCTTGTACCGCGTCTTCACCATGGCCCAAGCCTCCCTAGCACCTTGACGGCAAGCGAAACCTTCCACAAGCAGGCGCTGCCGCACTCGCAACTTCTCCGCAAGCTCCCGAGGCCCTCGGGCGGGCGAGGATGGCCATAAAGCTTTGTCTGGCGCCACTCATTGCTGCCGAACTCGTTCGAACAGCTGCAACAGTTCGGAAGTTGATCACCCATTGATCTGGGCATCTCCTCCGCAGGATGGCCCGTGAGTATACCTACAAGACATATTATGTCAAATAGCTTCCTCGCCGAACTCCTCTTCCTTAGAGAGTTCGCTCAAGCACTACTATAGATGCCGCAAAGCCGTTGATTCTCCTTAACAGAGCCGGACAGCTCGGCTGCGCGCCTTCAGCTCTTCTCCGAGCTTGGCGTTGGCATCTTGGAGCTTGTTCCTTTCTCTGCTGAACTCGTTCAAACACTCTCGCCGACCTTTAGTTGGCGCAGATGATCTTACTGTCCGGATCTTGTTCGCGGCACCTATAGTGTCATTATTAGACTCATGCGCATGCCGCATGCCGCTTATATTAATTTATACAAATGTACCAGAGGGGTCTTCCGTCTCCTCCTGGCGGCAGCAAGTGCAGCCCCAAGTTGGGCCTTGCAATCTTGCAGCTCCGAGACAATTGGGCGTTCTTCTCGTTAAGAGCACGAAATTTCAAATGATCCTTAAATCGAGTTAACATAACTAATTTAAGTCTCGGGGCTCTTGGTGTATGCAACCATTAAAATTCCCTTACCGTATGTCTTTAACATCTTTGCTCTGCGGGCCTGGTAAAACCATTTTGAGCAGCCCAAGATCGCGTCCCTGCGTTAAAGGCATCCAATGCCTCGGGAAAAGCACGCCTCTTGAAAAATTGTCCGTGGCGTCTATGATTCATAGCGCTCTCACCTCTCACTTTGTGGCGGACGGTCTGTCGGTATCCTCCGTTGGAGTAGGATCCGGTTCGCGTCTTGCGCTTGCCTCCCCCTCGGTCCGGCGCTAGAGCCTGGCTGGTGTTGGTTGGTCGGTAATTCACGTGCTCGCATGATCCGTGGCGCTTTTCTTCTATAAAGATCATGAGCACTTAGAAGTTTCCTCGGGCGTTGCTCGAAAAGATCAAACACGAGCTATACCTCTGGCGACGTTTCCGCCCGCCGCGGCGCTCCTTTTCCTCCTGCTGGTTCGCTGACCTCAGTAGGTCGGCCGCCGCAGTTCGGCTCCTCGCCGGAATGGCGCTTCTGCAAGATACCATCGTTCGCGAAGGTCGAAATAGGCAAGGATAAGATAACGGTGTCCGGACTTTGGTCTTGGTCACTGGGATGCCGAACTTAGCCGGGGTAGTCCGCCGTAATGGCGACCAACGCATCATCAATCTTGAGCTGGTGATACACCCGTCGATTAGCTCCACCCGATGTCCGGATCCTCTTGGGAGGCGGACCGAGGATCCTTCCGGTCCTCGGGTTGTGGAGTAGGACTCACCATGTCCTCCACGGTCCGGTGTAGACCTGCGCTACCAAGGCGTAGTATGAGAAGCTTAAACTTGAAGATACGGGTAAAGGCCCTTTTGAGGTGTTAAACACCCATCCTCTAGGATTGACCATGGAAAACCCATCCACGGGGTTTGGATGAAGGAAGTCCTCCTTCTCCCCTTGTATAGACCGGACAGATCTTCACGGATCCTCGGTCGAATCCGACCCTTCTTGGCCGTCTTGAAATGGCATCGTCCTCCCATTGAAATCCCACATGGGGTGGCCTCAGTATTCAGCGGCTGCACCCCCGCTTGATGCACGTCGCCATGACTCCAATCATGGTCAAGCTGGAATGAGCCATTAATCTTATTCGCCCATCAAGTAATGGGCGCTCTTGTCTTCCTCAAGCAGGGCTCATGGGCGCCACGTGGGCGTTTCTTCAAGGCAGCAAGATCAAACTCCGGAGGCCAATCCGGACTGGGTCGAATAACGGGCGTCTACAATATAAAACCACTCCGAGGGCGGTCTTGGACGCCCTCTTAGGGGTGCGGACAGTATCCGGTCCCAGCGATGCGCCATATCTCGGCGCCGCCCACTTGATATATGGACCCCCGGTGAGAACGGGGCACGAGGCAGAACAGCCTCTTCCACAATGCGAAATGGGGCTCGATGCCCAGGAATAGCTCACAAAGAGCTACATAGCCCGCGATGTGCAGCACAGAGGCGGGCGTGAGGTGATGGAGCTGGAGTCCGTAGAACTTCAGGAGCCCGCGGAAGAACGGATGTATTGGAAATCCAAGCCCCTTATCGGATAGGGGACGAAACACACCGCTCCCCTTGTTGGGGCTTGGGGTGTCCTCCTTTGCCTCCCACCTCGATAAGTAACCAGTCCGGCTCGGACCGGAACCATGAAGGCGGAGGAAGCAATCCCTCCGTTTGGAGCTTTACTAGCTCATTGTGCAAAATAGAGCACCTCCTCCAATCCCCCGGCGACGGGCTAGGAGCGCGTGAGGAAGAGCGCGTTGACGATCCATGGTGGAATGGATTTCAGGTCGAGGCGCTTTGATGGAGTATCTGGGGGAGGAAGATGGTGCGGTTTGGATCTCGATCCTGCCCTTTAATAGGCGAAGCGACCCGCACAATTAGGGGGTAAAATGTAAAGGACTCCTGGCTTTTCGCGTTAGATGCGGCGCGTGGAAGAGGGCCATAATTTGGCGTAGAAGCCAAGGAGCACAATATTCGAGGTGAAGCCGGACACTATTCGGCGAGGAACATGGAATTTGAAGGAGAACCCGCCTTGCAACGCCAAGACTACAAGCACGCTGGACTTATCGTCATTGAAGCCTGGTTAAAAACTCTTGAGGAGTCTGGACTAGGGGTGTCCGGACAGCGGACTATCAATATCCGCCGGACTCCCGGACTACGAAGATAGAAGATTGAAGACTCGGCTCGTGTCCGGAAGGTACTTTCCTTGGCGTGGAAGGCAAGCTTGGCAATCGGATATGTAGATCTCCTACCATTGTAACCGACTACATGTAACCCTAGCCTCTCCGGTGTCTATATAAACCGGAGGGCCTTAGTCCGTGGGACAACATTACATCTCAACAATCATACCATAGGCTAGCTTCTAGGGTTTAGCCTCCTTGATCTCGTGGTAGATCTACTCTTGTACTACCCTTATCATCAATATTAATCAAGCGGGGCGTAGGGTTTTACCTCCATCGGGAGGGCGAACACAGGTAAAACATTGTGTCCCTCGTCTCTTGTTACCATCCGCCTAGGCGCACGATTTCGGGACCCCTACCCGAGATCCGCGGTTTGACACGACACCCACTCTACGTGGTTAACGTTCCACGGCAAATGTAAATGCGTCGACAGCTTCCCGCGGATAAGTTCCTCCTCGATTCGATTACATATTGACATGTTTCACGTGAAGAAGCTGGATTTTACGTTTGTCGCCTTTATGCCTTGCACATGAACTACATCATTGGGGTTGAGCGGATCGTCATATACGTATCGCCGACCGCACCACGTGCACGAGGGCTTCTTGGGAGTCTGTGCGAGCAGCGTGAATCTGCGAGGATTACATCGTCGGTTTCATGCTCGCCAATAAGGACAAGGAGGCGATTCTCGTGCCTTATCATCCCATGTAAGTCATCCGCGCTGCTATCCTTCCTTCGATTTCAATAATTCATTTGCACGGTGGAGGCTAATTAATTTGAGGTGTACTTATTTTATGCAGCAATGGCATGCCGTCCTCATCATCCTCTACCCCCGATTCTCCCACGCTCTTTACTTGGACTCGTCGAAGAACATTCACAAAAAGGATTACACCCACATCAAAGATGTTCTCGACAGTGCTATGTTTTACTACCAAGCAAGGGGTGGAGAGGTTAGGGACAAGAAGAGAAGGCGGCGGGGCCGCCTTCACCATAAGACCGACTTCTGCTGCATCCGACAACGAGCGATTCTCTTAATGATGGATTCTATGTCCTACACCACATCTTTGGAGTCTGACGGGATCACGGAACCTTCACATGTCACCTAGATCTGGCGATGCCCATATTACGCAATGGGCAAAGGACATAGGAGATATCGAGGATCATCGACTTCGAGCTGAGTTCTATAACATCCAACGCGAACTTGCCCAAATCATCATGAATGAGGTCGTCGGAAAAACAAAGATGTTCTACGCAGAAGGACAAATGTCGCGGGAAGACGTCCGAACATGGATAGCCTCTCAGCGTCTCGACATGAAGCCTTTCACTAAGCTCGAGGACTATCTCCCTGACATGGATGGATGGCACGACATGATGGAGTGATTGTCGATATATGACAATGTGTCCGTTTATTCCATACTTTCTTTTATGACAAAACTTTGAGTTATGCACGGTGAAACTTTATTTGTGATGTAATTAAACCGTCCTCATCCTCGACTAGCGAAAATCACTCTAGTTAGGGCATTTTGGGTACGATGAACTTTGTTATTTATGCTTATGATATGTTGTTTCTATTTTTGCCAAGTCTGTCTCTTTCTGTTGCTCAACTATATATGTTGCATATCATCGACTCATCTAACGATGCAGGTGCATAGATCATAGATGGCGAAGAAGTGCTACGCCAGAGTATATATATCGACAAGTGGCGGAGTGTCGAGGCCAGTGTACCGGATTTCGTTTCGGCGGCGAGCGATAGTTAGTTTAGGTTCATGCTAATGCGAGAGAGGGATATGAACTCATGTACTCAAAGTGATACCTATTCTCGCGTATATCATTGTTTAGATGAATGACGATGTATTTGCAAGTAATCGAGACTTGTATCGCTATTTTCGAGATTGATGACGAGAGACCACTTTGTGTTGGATGATGATTATGATGATGACATGATTTGATGAGACTAATTGTATGTATATGCTATGATTACATTTGTATGTGGATGATATGCTAAAGATTATTATATAAAGCCTATTCAAATACAAAACAAATACAAAACAAATATGCAGGAAAAAAACTAATAAAACTAGTAGTAGCGAGGGGGGGGGGAATTTAGCAGTGGCGTCGCCTTACGATGGCGCTTCCTGTAAAAAGCACTGCAGATAATATCAGTAGCGCCCATCTCTAAAGAGCGCTACAGCTATTCATGTATAGCAGTAGCGTGGGACAACAGGCGCTACTGCTATACATTAGTTGTAGTGCCTTATTAGTAGCGCCGGTACCCGCGCTACTGAGAGGGCCAAAACCCGCACTGCTGCTAGGCTTTTCCCTAGTAGTATTAGTCGCTGATGACGTCGCCATAGATGAGGATGAGGATGACGATGACACTCAACAGTATCTCAAGACTTGCGCCACTGATGATGGAGGATCAATGGCTCAATAGTATGAGTACTCAGGGTTTGAGCGTCATGAGTCGGTGCCTGAACTGCCGCCTCCGGAGCCTGAACATACTGTAGACGACCTTCCACCAAAGAAGCATCGGAAGAGAGCGAGGAAAGGCAGCAATAAAGCTGCTGCTATGATCCAGCCGCCTCTGCAGCCTCGGGTTCAAGACCATATACCTGTCCCCGGTGAGGAGAAATACCATATCGTCGGTGAACCAATCCTACCTAAGGCATCGGTACAGGGCATACACGGCGATCTAAGGAGACTTCATGATGATCTGCTGCGAAGAGAGAAAAGTCTAATCGCCTTGGAAAATACAAGATACCCACTCTACGTGGTTAACATGCCGCGGAAAAGGTTGTACGTCGACACAATCCCCACAAAGAAGTTCTTCCTTTGGTTCGATTACATCTTCGACATGTTTCACTTGAAGAAGCTGGATTTTACGTTTGTCCGCCTTTATGCCTTGTACATGAACTACATCATCGGGATTGAGCAGATACCTTATATCTGTGTCACTGACCCGTACTTCAGACTCGAGAGCTTCTTAGCAGTCTGCACAGAGCACCGTGAATACGCGAGGGACTACCTCATCAATTTCATGCTCGCCAATAAGGACAAGGAGACGATTCTTGTGCCTTATCATCCCCTGTAAGTCATCCGCGTGGATATCCTTCCTTTGATTTCAATCATTCATTTCCATGATGGAGGCTAATTAATTTGAGGTGTACTTATTTTGTGTAGCAACGGGCCTGCCGTCCTCATCATCCTTTACCCCCGATACTCCCACACTCTTTACTTGGACTCGTTGAAGAACATTAACAAAAAGGATTACACCCACATCAAGTCTGTTCTCGACAGTGTTATCTTTTTCTACAGTGTACGGGGTGGAGAGGTCAAGATCAAGAAGACTAGGAACGGCAGGGCCGCCTTCGGCCATAAGACCAACTTCTGCTGCATCTAGCAACCGAGTGATAGTCTTAATGTTGGGTTCTATGTCATACACCAGATGTTGGAGTACAAACGGGATTGGCAGAACCTTCGCATGTCACCTACAGTCGGGGATGCCAATATTTTGCAATGGGCAAGGATCGTAGGAGATATCAATGATCATAGGCTTCAAGCTAAGTTCTATCGCATCCAGCATGAACCTGCCCAAATCATCATGAAGGAGGTCCTCGAAAAAACAGGGTTGTTCTACGAGGAAGGGGAAATGTCGCGGCAAGACGTCCGAACACGCGTAGCGGCTCAGCGTCTCGACCTGAAGCCTTTCACTAAGCTCAGGGACTATCTCCCTGACTTGGATGGACGGCACGACATGCTTGAGTGATTGTTGATATATGACAATGTGTTTGTTTAATCCATAATTTATGTATGACAAAACTTTGAGTTATGCACGACAAAACTTTATTTGTGATGTAATTAAATCGTCCTCCTCGACTAGCGAAGATCACTCTAGTTAGGGCATTTTCAATACGACAAACTTTGTTATTTATGCTTATGATATGTTGCTTCTATTTTTGCCAAGTCTGTCTCTTTCTGTTGCTCAACTATATATGTTGCATATCATCGACTCATGTGACGATGCAGGTGCATAGATCATCGATGGCGAAGAAGTGCTACGCCAGGAGTATACGACGAATGGCCGGAGTGTCAGGCCCAGCTGTACCAGTTTCCGGTTTCCGAGCGACGGCCAGTAGTTAGTTTAGGTTCACGCTAGTGCTAGAGAGGGGTACGAACTCATGTACTTCATAGTTCTGATCTCACTCATAGTGATAGCTCTTCTTCCATATATCATTGTTTAGATGGATGATGATGTAGTTGCAAGAACTTGTATTGCTATTTTCGAGATGATGATGGGAGACCACTTTGTGTTGGATGATGATTATGATGATGACATGATTTGATGCTATGATTACATTTGTATGTGTATGATGCTAAATATTATTGTATAAAGCATGTTCATATACAAAACAAATATGCAGAAAAAACTAATAAAACTAACAGTAGTGAGGGGAGTAGAGTTAGCAGCAGCGCGCCCTTACCAGTAGCGTGTCCTGAACTAAAGCGTTGCAGATATTAGTAGTAGTGAGTTGCCCAAAAGCCCGCTACTGCTAGCCATGTATAGCAGTAGTGTGGGTCACCACGCCCTACTGATAGACATTAGTTGTATCGTCGTATTAGTAACGCGCCACCCCGCGCTACTGATACACCTACACGTGCTACTGCTAGGCTTTTCCCTAGTAGTGGTCCTGCCGTCCTGGAGGTCTTGGTCTTGTTGCACGTAAACGGTAACCTTTGGTTGATTCCTCGAGACTTTGTGCCTGCGCTTGCCTCCTTAGCACCAAAAAGGAAACCTGCCGCTCTGCGCCCGCTGGCGCGCGCCTGGTCTTGGTCATCATGGCTTGCGTCACCTCAGCCTCATGAGGTGAGCACTCGCATAGGAATCTCCGTTCCTTAGGAGGCCGCTTGGGGAGGCCGCTCCTTCAGGAGGTCTTGGTGTCATTTGCCTCGCGAGGCTTGGCCCCTCATGAGGGTCTTGTCTTGTCGATGCTGAAGATGGGCCATACCATGCCGCTGATGGGGCCACGCCGTGGGCCGCGGGCAGGCAAGTCCGACGAGTGTTGAGGCACACGACGGGTATCATTATTTTCTAACCTTTACAGATGATCTAAGTAGGTATGGTATATCCACTTAATGAAAAACAAATCTAAAACATTTGAGAAGTTCAAAGAGTGAAGTAGAGAATCATTGTAACAAGAAAATAAAATTTCTACATTTGATCGTGGAGGTGAATATTTGAGTTACGAGTTTGGCCTTCAATTTAAAACAATGTGGAATTGTTTCACAACTCACGCCACCTGGAACACCACAGCGTAATGGTGTGTCCCAACATCGTAACCGTACTTTATTAGATACGGTACGATCTATGATGTCTCTTACCGATTTGCCTTTATCATTTTGGGGTTATGCATTAGAGATAGCCGCATTCACGTTAAATAGGGCACCATCTAAATCCGTTGAGATGACACCGTACGAACTATGGTTTGGCAAGAAACCTAAGCTGTTGATGAGGACATCAATACCATTGTTACACCCACAGCCCCTGCTGCTATACATACTGGACAAATTACTAGAGCTCGCGCACGCCAATTGAATTACCAGGTACTTTTCTTTCTTAGTGACAATTCTAATGTTCATGAGAATATGATGCTTCCTAAATTGGATACATTTGTGTTGACTAGTAATGAAGGGCCTAGCATGGACAAGAGGGATGAACACTGGAGCAGGATCAAGCATGGAGATGAAGGCGCATGCGAAAGGATCCAGAATTGCATTTCTAGTGTATATTTGAGCACTTTGAAGCCTCCGTGATGACTGTCTGTGTCAAAACCAGCGGATCTCGGGTAGGGGGCCCCGATCTGTGCGTCTAAGGCTAATGGTAATAGGAGGCAAGGGACATGATGTTTTACCCAGGTTCGGGCCCTCTTGATGGAGGTAAAACCCTACTTCCTGCTTGAGTGATCTTGATGATATGAGTATTACAAGAGTTGATCTACCACGAGATCGTAGAGGCTAAACCCTAGAAGCTAACCTATGATGATTATGATTGTCCCCCTAAGTACTAAACCCTCCGGTTTATATAGACACCGGAGGGGGCTAGGGTTTACATGGAGTCGGTTACAAAGAAAGAAATATAATATCCGGATCGCCAAGTTTGTCTTCCACGCAAAGGAGAGTTCCATCCGGACACGAGACGAAGTCTTGACTCTTGTATCTTCACGGTCCAACAGTCCGGCCAAAGTATATAGTCAGGCTGTCCAGATACCCCCTAATCCAGGACTCCCTCAGTAGCCCCTGAACCAGGCTTCAATGATGATGAGTCCAGTGCACAGTTTTCTCTTCGGCATTGCAAGGCGGGTTCCATCTCCGAATACTCCAAAGTAATTACCGAACACTTAAATCATGTCCGGATATGCGAGACGATTTTCACATACCACCGTAGAGAGAACGATATTTCACAAATATAATCTACCGACAACTTTAAATGAAGCAACACGACAAAATGGTCGAGTCATTATTGAATCGTCTTTCCAATGCCAGCAACCGCATATATCGAGGCGGTTTTCTTGGCACGTCCTGTCGAAGCAAAGATCATGTGCCCTTATCACGGGATTCACATCAATACGGGTTTGGGTAACCCAACCGCGCCATCAATCGTGGCGCTTGGGAAATAAGCGATTTTCAACGGGCAAGTGGGGAGACGTACCCTTTTCGTCGCCTCCATAAAGGGATAAGGAATCCTCATTTTCACCCACGCCTTCTTCCTCCTCTGTTTTCCATTCCTACACCCTCGAGCTCCAGCGCCCTAGTTCACGCCTTCTCCGCATAGCCAAACATGTCCGGAGTAGGAGGCAAGTGGGTGGCCTCCACCGTGAAGGAGGAGCATATTACGAAGCTCCGGGTGGCCAAATACTTGGCCGCAGATATCACGCACCGGCTACCGGACGCAGGGCAGATCATTCCAACTCCAGAACCCCATGAGAGGGTCGTGTTTCTCGCCCACTTTGTCCGTGGACTGGGATTTCCACTTCATCCCTTCGTCCGCGGGCTCATGTTTTACTACGGGCTAGACTTCCATGATCTAGCCCCAAATTTTGTCCTCAACATCTCGGTGTTTATCGTCGTTTGCGAGGCCTTCCTCCGCATCAAGCCTCACTTTGGCTTGTGGCTATGAACCTTTTGCGTGAAGCCGAAGATCGTGAGCGTCCAGCAAGCAGAGTGCGGAGGTGCCATGGTGGGCAGGATGCCCAACATTACCTGGCTCGACGGCTCCTTTGCGGAGACCGTAAAGGGGTGGCAATCGGGGTGGTTCTACATCACCGAGCCACGCAGCGCCAACTGGGCGGCGGCCCACAATTCGATCCGAATTCCCATGCGCTCACCTCACAGGAAAAGAAGGGCTGGCACAGGGGCGAACTGAGGAGCCGACAGACTTGAGCGCATCAAGAGTATGATGGACAAGAAAATCAAGCTTGTCAGCGTGGTCGAGCCATGCTCGTCGCCGCATTCTTCCGTGCCAGGGCGGGCATTTACTCAATGGGAGTTCGTTCGGCCAACACGAGACACTTCAAGAGCTCTGACACGACACACAAGGGCGCATGGAAGGTGCTGTTCAAGGCCTCCAAATACCTCCTCCCACATCCGAGGACCGCGGACTTCATGCCATGCGGCTCCCCAGTCCGGTGAGTTTTCTGACCATCACCAAATGTAGTTTTCCCAGCGTACTCATGGCAAGATTTTAAGTCATTGTGTGTGTTTAATCAGGAGTACGTGGTGATGGTGGAGCGGATCGACTGTCCGGCTCCACTGCTAGAAGATCCAGCATTCGCTCTCCTGACGGAGATGCTAGTCCCGGCACCTTACAAGGTGCCAGAAAAGAAGGCCGAAAAGAAGGCCCCGGGGACCAGGAAGGGTTTTCGGCGTAAGGTCGTACCGGACGCCTCGTCTGAAGATGACGAGGCACACTCCTCCCCCGAAGGGGAGGAGGAAAAGGGAAGGACCGCCCCACCTGAGGAGGTCGAAGGGCCTAAGAGGGCGACCCAGGGAACCAGGAAGGGTCCCCGGTGCAAGGCCATCATACACTCGTCGTCCGAAGACGACGAGACAGATTCCTCCTGCGGAGGCGGGGGGAAACACGAGAAACTCCACCTCCCCTCACTGGGGAGGAGAAGAGGAGCAAAGCCGGCCCGGAGGGGGAGGCTAGGATGCCCAAGAAGGGAAAAGCGTCCCTTCCGGATTACTCCACCACGGCCGCCTCTGCCGAGGAGGTGGCTGCCGGAGAAGCCTGGTAAGATTGTAAGTATCCGCACTATGTTGTACTTTAGTGCGACTTCGCTTCATAGTCTGTAATAATGCCGAACACGCATATGCAGTCCGGCCAGGGTCCATCCCGAGGTATCCTCTTCCGATGGGTCTTGAGCGATTCGGCGATGAACTCGCTCCCAACGGCCACTTCCCCTCGGCCTGCGGATGACATGGAGGTGTTGTCCCAAAGGCTCCCAGAGGAGGGGGAGGCGACTCTGGAGATGCCCCAACGCGAGATTCCAGACGCCGGGCACACAGGGCGTAAGATCCCTGCGGATCGTGCCGACGAGAGCCGCAGCAAGATGGGCTCCTAGACGGATACTGTACCGGAACCTCCAAAGGTTCCGGATTCGGGCAGGCGGCCCCTTGCTAAGGAAGGCGAGCCGTACGTGCCGATGACTTCTATTACGCTAGAGGCATCGGATAGTCTGCTGGAAGCGCTTCGCGGCGCTTCCATGGATGAAGAGCACCGTACTCTTATGAGTGCGGTGATTCAGAAGGTTCAGTCCGCCAAGAGCGGATTAACCGAAGCCTGCACCAGCCTCCTGACAGGCTTTGAGGTAAGTAATCAAAAATGTGTGAAATTATCACCCGATAGGTAGTAGCCCCTGATACTCTGTTTGGTGTTCGGAAAGAAAAGCCAAACGGAGGGTCAATTATAATCCGCAGGAGTCTAATAGTAGGTGTTTGTGGGAATAAGCGGGCAGTGCTGCTTGCCGCTACTGCCCGAACGGCCGAGGTCGCCGAACTCAAACGGGACCTTAAGCGGGCCGAAGAGGAGCTCGGCCTTACAAAGAGGCAGCTCTAAGAGAACAAAGGTGAGTGGTACCCCATTCACATATCATATATAGGAGAGGAAAGAAGAAAAAACGGGAAATTGGTGATGCTAACGAAAAGCATCATGATTTTGTAATAGGGGCCATGACCGAAGTCGCGTCCTTGAAGAAAGCACTATCCGAGGCCGAAAACAAGGCGGCCATGGAGCGCATTGAGCGTGAAAAGCAAGATGCTAGGGTGGGCGAGGTACATCAAGAGCTCCAGGAGCTCAGCAAGAAGTTCGAGTCCTTGGAGCGTGACTTCAAGAAGAAGGAGTCTAAACTTGCGAAGGCCCTTTTGAGCATGAAAGACGCCAAGGCCGAAGCCGAAAAGGTCCAGCAGGAAATCCAGGTGGCCAAGAAGATAGCGGCGGGTAAGACATTCTTTATGCAAAGCAAGCATGTGGAGGAGACATTTCTTTTACTTACCCGAATTTGGAGCTCTCCAGGGGCATTCGCAGATCTGCCACGCAGCATATCAGATGCCGCGGAGTTCTACCGTGCCGAAGAGGGGAGCTAAACAGAGAAGTTGTTCTGGTCCCAGTATGCTGGAGTCGAACACCTGATGCCTCTGAGTGACCAATTGAAGCAATTGGTTGAACTCCACAGGATGGCCGAAGTGGCTATGAAAGATTTCATAGTCCGGATGAGGCCTGGTGAGCCCCTGCCCGCCAGCTACTTCGGCCAAATAAAGCGGATGGTAAATGCCTGTTCACGGCTTGAAGTGATCAAGCGATCCATTTACATTGAGGGTGCCTGCCGAGCCTTTGCCCGTGCGAAGGTGCATTGGGGCAAGCTGGTTGCGGAGAAGCTGGTGAAGGATGGACCGCCGGAGGGCAAGGCACATCGCTATCCCGAAAAATATTATGATGGCGTTATGAAAGGCGCTCGCCTCGTGGCCGATGAGTGTACCAAGGACACGATCTTTGAGTGAATGCACTCCTGTCATTTTCGTAATATAAGAACGAAGTTATTTGCGCTATATAGCATTTTGTTGATTTAAAATATTACCTTCTATGCGGTTGTTTATAAAATTCTGAAAGTAGCCCAGTCGTCGGCTTCCGCCCCCACGTAACCAGTACCGGGGTATTCATGGAAAACCCAAAACACTCTTTTATCCAAATTTTTGGTCCATGAAGGAGGTGTTTGGCGCAGCGAACAAGGCAATCGGACTATGTGGCTTTATAACTCTCACTTAGCCATAGAAGTCTATGATTTTAAATTGTGGCGAAGCCCCTAGAATTCAGAAGGACGAATTGGGGCGCTATACACGCCTAAATTGGACGAGGCCGACTCCTCGCCTAAAGCAGAAAAAATCTTTAAGGATTTCAAGACCTCTCGAACAGCGACCAGCTCTCGACGCATCATGACTATCAGTTTTCGGCTTTCTCTACTAAGGTGCTCGTCCGGAAGAACCGGGACACAATCGCAGTAGTTCTCCCTGCGCTACCTTAGCCGATATAACGGAACCTAAGGTACCAAAACAAGGGAGCCAGGCTAACCCAACTATTGACCCAAGACATGATTCGGAGCTGATGCATATAGTGTTATAAGTTCGGGGTGCCGCACTGTCGAAAGTGTTCAGACCTATCTTGCCGTATTAAGGGGCGCCATAAGAAGCCCCTGGCAAACTGAATGTACCAATGTGCACGGATGCGATATTACATAAACATTTATAAGAAAAATGTGCAGATAGGAATAATGGGCTGACGCTATATATGATCTCCCATTGATGAATAATACATCTAAGCGTCTGTTTACACTAAATGCATTAAGCAGAAGTAAGTAGGACTATTTGACATGTCCTATCCAAGGGCGGGCCGCATGTGGGTATATAAAACAGGTATAACGATCGTGAAAAGATTCCACCTGGGTGTTCCCTTTGTGCGCAAAGCCTTTTGCCTCCTTGGTTTTCTCTCCTATAAAAGTCTGACAATCCGGCTCTTCTGAAGAGGCTGACCGAAAGCAGGGTCCTGAAAGATAAGAGGGGGTTATTAAAGTATGTTGCGGCTAAACCGCACTGTTCACTGCGTCACTATTGTGCCTCCTCCTATGCCCATTGTATTTTGAGTGTGTAATTGTGCACGCTGCACGAATTTTGCCTTAATGGGGCTGGAGCGTAGGTCGGACTACTAGTCGCGCTCTTGGCGTGCCTGACGATCCTGTTGCGGGGTACTCCGAACTCACTTGACGGTGTTCGGGGTTGTTGTCACTGGATTGGTGGTTTGCCGGAGAAGGCTGCTTTGTACTTCTGCCGCGAGGGCTGCAGTGTGCTCTTCTGTACGGAGAGAGCGGTCCATGTTTCCATTGACTGTTATGACCCCGCGAGGTCCTGGCATCTTGAGCTTGAGGTATGCATAGTGTGGTACCGCATTGAATCGAGGGAATGCAGTTCGTCCAAGCAGTGCATGATAACCACTACGGAAAGGGACAATATCAAAGATTAACTCCTCGCTTCGGAAGTTATCAGGAGATCCGAAGACCACTTCCAGTGTTATGGAGCCCGTGCAACGGGCCTCTACTCCTGGAATTACACCTTTGAAGGTGGTTTTGGTGGGCTTGATCCTTGAAGGGTTGATGCCCATTTTGCGCCTTTGTGTCACGATAAAGCGAGTTGAGTGCTGCCGCCATCCATAAGGACTCGCGTGAGGTGGAATCCGTTGATGATTGGGTCTAGGACCAATGCAGCTGAACCACCGTGACGGATGCTGGTAGGGTGGTCCCTACGATCAAAGGTGATCGGACAGGCTGGCCATGGGTTGAATTTTGGGGCGACTGGCTCCATCGCATAGACGTCCCATAGTGCTCATCTCCGTTCCCGTTTGGGAATGTGGGTGGCGTAGATCATATTGACCATTTTCACCTGGGGAGGAAATTTCTTCTGTCCCCCTGTGTTCGGACACCGGGGCTCCTCGTCATCGTCGTTGTACAGCCCCTTGTCCTTGTTCTTGGCGTTTATTTTACCGGCCTGTTTGAACACCCAGCAGTCTCTATTAGTGTGGTTTGCTGGCTTATCCGGGGTGCCATGAATTTAGCACGAGCGATAAAGTATGCGGTCCAGACTGGACGGTCCCTGATTGTTTCTTTTGAACGGCTTTTTCTGCTTACCGGATTTTGAGCCACTGAATCCGGCGTTGACTGCCATGTCTTCAGTGTTGTCGCCGTTGTTCCCTCGCTTATGTCTGTTGCGCCGTGGCTTGCCGTTATTGTCGTGGACATCTGAAGTGCCGGAATTTATTGGCGTTGTGCTGCTGCGAGCCAGCCAGCTATCTTCGCCCACGCAAAAGCGGATCATGAGTGTCGTGAGGGCCGCCATGGACTTTGGTTTTTCTTGGCCGAGGTGTCAGGCGAGCCACTCGTCACGGAAATTATGCTTAAAGGCCGCTAGGGCTTCGACGTCTGGAAAGTCGACAATTTGGTTCTTTTTAGTTAGGAACCGAGTCCATAATTTTCTAGCTGACTCTCCGGGCTGTTGGGTAATGTGACTCAAGTCATCAGCATCCGGTGGCCGTACGTACGTGTCTTGGAAGTTGTTGAGGAACGCGTCCTCCAGGTTTTCCCAACTACCAATGGAATTTGCCGGCAGGCTATTTAACCAGTGTCGGGCCGGTCCTTTGAGTTTAAGGGGAAGATACTTGATGGCGTGTAGATCGTCACCGCGGGCCATGTGAATGTGGATAAGGAAATCTTCGATCCATATTGCAGGGTCCGTTATGCCATCGTATGATTCGATTTTTATGGGCTTAAACCCTTCTGGGAATTCATGATCCATCACTTCATCCGTGAAGCAGAGGGGGTGTGCAACGCCTCTATGCCAGGCTATGTGGCTACGCAGTTCGGATGCGTCTGGTTGGCTGTGTCCGGCCCGGCCGGACTTGTCGATAGTGTATCCAGCGTGACAATCATCGTCACGTGTTGAGGCGCGCCCCCGCGATCCGTAGATCGATCTTGGCTGTCCTGCCTTGTTTTCCAATATCTCTTGCAGGTCCTGCCTATCGCCCCGGGCCGTAGTGTATTGGCGTAGGGTTGCGGGCTGGTATTCGGGCTGATAAGCCGTTTTATCCCGGCCACAAGGTGGCCGATCAGCCGTGTGGCGCTCGAGTCCATATTCCTCGGCTGCCAAGACTTCAGTCCATCTGTCTGTGAGCAGGTCTTGATCAGCTTGGAGCTTCTGCTGCTTCTTTTTGAGGCTCCTCGCAGTGGCCATAAGCCAGCGGTTGAAGCGCTCCTGCTCTACGGGGTCCTCAGGCACGCCAAACTCGTCATCGCTGAGGCTAATCTCGCCTTCGGAGGGGGGCATGTGGTTGTCCTCCTCCGGGTATCCGTCCGTCGCTTGTTCGTCCGGGCTGACCTGCCCGTCTTCCTGTTCGGCCTGCTCGAAGGCGGGCTGATCGGGGTTGTATTCATCTTCAGCATCATCCAGATTGTTTTCGTCTCCTGTGCCGGTATTGTTGTGGCGGGGCTTGGAGCGGCGCCGACGACACCCATGCTTTGCTTTCTTCCTTGAGGGGTTATCCTCCATTGCCTCATCGCCATATGAGGAGGTGGCTGTCCACCGCCCCGTGGATGGTGGTTCCTGTTCTTCTCCTACATCGTCGTCCGCATCGTCGATGTCTTCGGAGTCGAAATCAAGCACGTCGGTCAAATCATCGACCGTGGCAATGAAGTGGGTGGTGGGTGGGCAACGAATTCCCTCGTCGCCTGCTTCCCACTCAAGCCGGACATAGTTCGGCCAGAGTCTCTGACAAAGAGAGACTTTAACAAGTTGACATGTCGCCAAAGGCGAGTCTTTGGAAAATATCATGCGGTGAACTCCATTACGGAGCCCATCCGCACTCGGCGGGCTCGGGATGCGCGATTCGAACCCACAACCGGACTTAAGCCCGAGGGTCGGCGCCACAGGCTTCCTTGGGGTGAAGTCGTGTTCGGCTCTACCAGCGATGAGTGTGCGGCCTCCGGGCCGGGGTCCATCCACCCGTCCTCGGACGACGCAATTTGCCCCGGATTTAGGTCGAGGGCTCCTGCAGGTGCGATATACCGAGTATTTTCCAATAGCAGGTCTAAGCAGTGCTCATCGTGACTGTTCGGAACTCCTGGCATAGGCCCAAATCCATTGAAGATCAAGTCTCCACGGATATCGGCCGTGTAGTTCAAGTTTCCGAACATGACCTGATGACCAGGGGCTTAGCTGTCGATCTGCTCCAGATGGCCAAGCGAATTGGCCCGCAGTGCGAAGCCACCGAACACGAAGATCTGTCGGGGGGAAAAGTATCACCCTGGACCGTGTTGTTGATGATTGAAGGAGCCATCAAGCCTTGCCGCGACGACACAAAGGAACTCTCAATGAACGCACCAATGTCGGTGTCAAAACCGGCGGATCTCGGGTAGGCTGTCCCGATCTGTGCGTCTAAGGCTAATGGTAACAAGAGGCAAGGGACACGATGTTTTACCCAGGTTCGGGCCCTCTCGATGGTGGTAAAACCCTACTTCCTGCTTGATTGATCTTGATGATATGAGTATAAGAGTTGATCTACCAGGAGATCGTAGAGGCTAAACCCTAGAAGCTAGCCTATGATGATTATGATTGTCCCCGTAAGGACTAAACCCTCCAGTTTATATAGACATGGGATGATGAGGACATCAATACTATTGTTACACCCACAGCCCCTACTGCTATACATACTGGACCAATTACTAGAGCTCGCGCACGCCAATTAAATTACCAGGTACTTTTGTTTCTTGGTAATGATTCTAATGTTCATGAGAATATGATGTTGCCTAAATTGGATACATTTGTTTTGCTTACAAATGAAGCGCCTAGCTTGGAGAAGGATGAACATTGGATCAAGAACAAGCATGGAGATGATGGCATGCGCAAGGGGAACAAGAACGGAGCTACAAGTGATGATTTCAAGACGTTGAAGCCACCATAATGAGTGCATGAAGCCTTGGACGAAATATACAAGATGCTACTTCATAATTTTCGTCCACAAGCTATTCTAGGTGCTGCGTCACCTTTTTATTGGGCCAGGCCCATGTAATTTCGAAATACATAGGTATAGGCTATTTTTAGAGTCCGTATGTATGGGGAAACAAGAGTTAGGGTTGGTTTCGGACCCCTCCCTCGGGGGCCACGAAATTCCCCCCTCTTCCTCCATATATACAGCCCGTAGGGCGTTGTTTAGACTTTGGGGGGTTTTGTTTAGATAAAAGTTCGCCATAGCTCCAACTTCGCGTACTTCGTTTGTGTTCAACGACCAGACAAAGACGTCACAGAACCCCCACCTTGATCAATAGATCTTCCATCTTATATTCGCAATATCTAGATTGCAATCTCGGTTTCTTGCTTTTTCTTCGTTTGCCTGCAGGAAACAGACCTTTGTGGTCAGGTTGATCGTGCTCCGGCGTGGTCAATAACCTCTCGGAGTTGGTTTAGCGATTGCTAAGGCGCGACATCCTCACACGTTCGTAGCCGGATCGTCAAAGTCGACTTCCTCCAAAGCGATAGCAACCATCTCATCGAAAGACGGGACACCTTTGCCTCTATCAAGTGGTATCAGATTTGCAGGTTGCTCGGTGAGATTTTATAGTTTTTCGTAGTTTAGATCGAGTCTATTCTTCATACCTATAGTCCACGAAAAAGCCACAAAAAAAATTAGTGTTAGTTCATCCTATCCGAACTAGTCTGAGCCTTTGCATAATCTTTTTTGTATTTGCGTTGTTGAATTTGCGGTTGCAACGTCGTGTCTAGTTGCTGGTCTTAGAGTCTAGTCTTTTAGAGTTTCGAGTTCTGGTCATAAGTTGTCACGCCGCCGCCGCACCATCATCATCGCCCCTGCCATCTACCACCACCGCTTATCCGCCACCGCTTCGAATTCGTATCCATATACCACCACCGCTGCCATATATCACCACCGCTGCCATCTACCACCATATATCCACCACCAATCCGAGTTCTTTTCAAATTAGGTTTGTTTTTGAGATTCATCTAGTTTCCGATTCGTGTTTCCTTGCCGGAGTAGGTTTCGGAAGAAAAAAAGAGTCCGGAAACCACCCTCCGTTTAGGCCCAAATTTTCTGAAAACGCACTTGTCGAAAAAAATTCTGGCTATCCTATTTTTAGGTGTTTCTGAGTGTTTTGAGACAGGTGCCATTATAGAAAGATTTTTTTGAGCCGTTTCCAGATTTTGGTCCGGGCAGTCGAAAAAAAAATTGGTCGCAAAAATTTCGTGTGTATCCTGTTACCTTGACTTGGGAAGAGATTTGAGACACTTGCCATTATAGTGAATTTTCGCAAAAAAAAGAAGCGCAAAAAAAAGGAGCGAAAAAAAATCAGAGTGTGCTCCTTCCTTGATTTTGTGCAGCGCCGTGATTTTGTTAGTGTTCTAGGCTCGCGTCTCTAGCACGGTCTTGCCTAGGACCAAGCCGCAGTACCATCGTTGAGGTTTATTCAACTTTGCATCTCGAATTGATTATTCTTGACCCTTTTTGCTACCATATTATAAGCCTTCCCAGCTCCACATACATCTCGTCGTGCGTTTGACTCTCCACAGTAATCGCTCTATCAAGCTTTGAGAGTTTTGACTACTGACGATTACGATCACCGCTTATTCTTTGGGTAGGCTGGTAAGAATTTGAGATTTGCTTGACGGTTTGTGACACCCGACCACCTCTTGTTATTAGTCTGAGGATCATATTCTTGTGTGTTTCTATTCTTTGCTAACCATGCGGGATCACAAACCGATTTAGACCGACCGGGAGAACATGATTTAATAAGGATTTGCATGATAAATTTCAGCAAATGATGAGTGGACAGGTGCAAGATGTGCTAAACAGATTTGAAGAGGCCATGGAGAAGATCGATGGCATGGAGAAGACGTTCGAAACAAAGCTCGATAAAAAATTTAATGAATTGCTCGCGCATCTTCCACCACCGCCACCCACTGCACCTAACGCACCTCTCCAACAACAACGACGATGACTACCTCCACATCGCGAAACAGCCCTCCGCCGAGCGAGCCGTGTCCCTCTTGTTTTTGGCCAAACTGTTGGTGCTATTGTTGATATACATGGCTCCTGCTGGCGATGCGGAGGAGGATGATTATGTTGGAGATTACGAGGATGAGGTTGATCAAAATCGAACTACGTGCAACCACCGCACCACAACCACCGGTCGTCCACATGCAAATAATCACAATGGTAGGGCTCTCCCTCAGTGCGAGATCATGACCATCTTCCTAAACTGAAATTGAATATTCCACCATTTGAGGGTAGATATGTTCACGATATATATCTTACTTGGGAGTTAGAAACTAAACAACGATTTACATGTTTACAACATCGGGAGGAGAGCGGGTTGCGGCTGCTTTGTTTGTGCTTTCACTAGTTTTGCATGTGTATGGTGGTGCGAACATTGTAGATTATATCCTATTCCAACTACTTGGGCTGCTTTGAAAACTGCTATGCGTGCTCGTTGGGTTCCACCATATTATCAACGTGAATTGCTTCAAAAATTGCAGCGCTTAAGACAAGGAAAAATTATGTAGAAGAATATTATCGGGAATTACAAACGGCATGATTAGATGTGGTATTGTTGAGGAGAATGAAGCTATGCTTGCACGTTTTACGGGTGGATTAAATAGAGATTCGACCATTCTAGACTATAAGGAGTATACTAACATCACTCGTTTATTCCATCTTGCTTGTAAAGCTGAGCGTGAAGTCTTGAGGATCGACAAGCATTGGCGCGAACTAACTTTTCTGCAGTGACCTTCATCATGGACACCACGTGCATCTTCTACTTCAATTGCACCGACACCTCAATCGGTGCCACCTCCGACCATGATACAAGAAAACAGCACAACCACCATTATCGCCAAGAGCACACTGCCGGGCCTGCACAGAGTTCTTCTTCTTCCATGGCATCAACAGGGCACACAAGTGATATTATTTGTCGTCGTTGTAAGGGAAGAGGTCATTATGCGAGAGAATGCAAATCTCAGCGTGTGATGATTGCTACTGAGGATGGTGGGTATGAGTCCGCTAGTGACTATGATGAGAGACTTTGGCTCTTATTACACGTGAAGAACATGGTGGAGATGATTACGATCATGAGGCGCAATGCATGGCTCTGAAGACGCGGCGGTATGAATGTTTAGTTGCTCAGCGTGTTTTGAGTCTTGGTCGCACAAGCTAAGCAAAATCAGAGGCACAATTTGTTCCATACCAAGGAGTTGTGAATGAATGTTACATGCGGCGTCATCATAGGCGGAGGAGCTGCAACAAACTTGGCTAGCATGGAGATGGTGGAAAGCTTTCTCTCACCACAAGACCACATCCACATCCTTACTACATCCAATGGTTCAACAACAGCGGCAAGGTTAAGGTAACACGTCTTTGTTAGTGTGCATTTTAGTATCTCTACATATCTTGATTATGTTGATTGTGATGTGGTACCTATGCAAGCATGTTCCTTATTACTTGGTAGACCATGGCAATTTGATAAAAATTCATACACCATGGTAGAAACAATCAAGATACTCTTGTTCATAAGGATAAAAATATTACTTTGCTTCCTATGACTCTGATTCTATTTTGAAAGATGATATTAATAGAGCTAATAAAGCAAAACAGGAGAAGAATAAGAGTGAAAATCAGATTGTGGCAAAAGAATTTGAGCAACAAATGAAGCCTAATAATAAACCATCTAGTGTTGCTACGAAATTAAATTGAAAAGTGCATGTTTATTTGCCACCAAATCGATATTGATGAGCTAGATTTCAGCAAATCTGTTTGCTATGCTTTTGTGTGCAAAGAAGCATTATTTTCATTTGAGGGCGTGCCTTCCTCTTTGCCTCCTCGCTGTCACTAACATTTTGCGGGAGTTCACGACGTCTTTCCACAAGGCGTGCCACGGGATTACCGCCTATTAGAGGATTGAGCCTCAGATTGACTTAATTCCGGTGCTTCACCGCCAAACCGTCGCCATACCGTACCAATCCGAGGAGAGCGAAGGAGATTATCGTCAAGTACAAGAGCTTCTCGACAAAGGTTATATCGCGAATCCCTTAGTCCTTGTGTTGTTCCTATTATTCTAGTGCCGAAAAAGCATGGTACATCACGTATGTGTGTTGATTGTAGAGGCATTAATAATATTACTATTCGTTATCGTCATCCTATTCCTAGGCTAGATGATATGCTTGATGAATTGAGTGGCTCTACAATATTATCCAAAGTTGATTTGCATAGTGGATACAATCAAATTCGTATGAAATTGGGATATGAATGGAAAACAACATTTAAAACTAAGTTTGGATTATATGAGTGGTTAGTCATGCGTTTTGGGTTAACAAATGCACCTAGTACTTTCATGAGATTAATGAACGAAGTTTTACGTGCTTTCATTGGACGATTTGTGGTAGTTTACTTTGATGACATATTGATTTATAGCAAATCTTTGGAAGAACATTTGGAACATTTACGTGCTGTTTTTATTGCTCTACGTGATGCACGTTTGTTTGGTAACCTTGGGAAGTGCACCTTTTGCACCGACCGAGTATCTTTTCTTGGCTATGTTGTTACTCCACGGGGAATTGAAGTTGATAAAGCCAAGATTGACGCTATTGAGAGTTGGCCACAGCCCAAAATGGTAACACAAGTGAGGAGTTTTCTTGGCCTCGCTGGTTTCTATAGGCATTTTGTGAGAGATTTCAGCACCATTGCTGCACCTCTCAATGAGCTTACAAAGAAAGATGTGCCTTTTCTTTGGGGTACCGCACTGGAAGAAGCCTTCACGGTATTGAATGATAAGTTGACACATGCTCCTTTACTCCAACTTCCTAATTTTAATAAGACTTTTGAGCTTGAATGTGATACTAGTGGAATTGGATTAGGAGGTGTGTTATTACAAGATGGCAAACATGTTGCATATTTTTATGAAAAATTGAGTGGGCCTAGTCCGAATTATTCTACTTATGATAAAGAATTATATGCTCTTGTTCGGACTTTGGAAACATGGCAACATTATTTATGGCCCCAAGAATTGGTTATACATTCTGATCATGAATCTTTGAAACGTATTAAAAGTCAAGCTAAACTGAATCATAGACATGCTAAATGGGTTGAATTCATTGAGACTTTCCCTTATGTCATTAAACACAAGAAGGGAAAAGAAAATGTTATTGCTGATGCATTGTCTCGTCGCTATACTATGCTTTCACAACTTGACTTCAAAATATTTGGTTTGTAGACCATCAAAGATCAATATGTGCATGATGCTGATTTTAAAGATGTAATGCAAAATTGTAAAGAAGGGAGAATGTGGAACAAGTTCGTCGTTAACGATGGATTTGTGTTTCGTGCTAACAAGCTATGCATTCCAGCTAGCTCTGTTCGTCTTTTGTTGTTGCGGGAGGCGCATGGAGGAGGATTAATGGGACACTTTGGCGTGAAGAAGACGGAGGACGTACTTTCTACACATTTCTTTTGGCCAAAGATGAGATGGGATGTTGAGTGTTTTATTGCTCGCTGCACTACATGTCAAAAAGCTAAGTCACGACTCAATCCTCATGGTTTATATATGCCTTTGCCTGTACCTAGTGTTCCTTGGGAGGATATATCTATGGACTTTGTTTTAGGTTTACCTCGAACAAAGAAGGGAGGATAGCATATTTGTTGTCGTGGATAGATTCTCGAAAATGGCACATTTTATACCATGTCATAAAAGCGATGATGTTGTTAATGTTGCTGATTTGTTCTTTCATGAAATTATTAAGCTTGCATGGTGTGCCAAATACTATTGTTTCAGATCGTGATACTAAATTTCTTAGCCACTTTTGGAGATGTTATGGGCTAAGTTGGGGACTAAACCGCTTTTAGTACTACTTGTCACCCCAAACCGATGGACAAACTGAAGTAGTCAATAGAACATTGTCTACTATGCTTAGGGCTGTTTTGAAGAATAATAAGAAAATGTGGGAGGAATGCTTGCCTCATATTGAATTTGCTTATAATCGTTCATTGCATTCTACTACTAAGATGTGCCCTTTTGAAGTTGTGTATGGCTTCCTACCTCGTGCACCTATTGATTTTTGCCTCTTCCATCTTGGAGAAGGTTAATTTTGATGCTAAACAACGTGCTGAATTGATTTTAAAAATGCATGAGTTAACTAAGGAAAACATTGAGCGTATGAATGCTAAATATAAACTTCTTTGGAGATAAGGGTAGAAAACATGTTGTGTTTGCACGGAGATCTTGTTTGGTTACATTTGCGTAAGGATAGATTTCTGATTTGTGCAAATCAAAGCTAATGCCACGCGCTGATGGTCCCTTTAAGGTGTTGGAAAAAATAAATGATAATGCATATAAACTTGAGCTGCCTGCAGATTTTGGGGATAGTCCCACTTTTAACATTGCAGATTTGAAGCCTTACTTGGGAGAGGAAGATGAACTTCCGTCGAGGACGACTTCATTTCAAGAAGGGGAGGATGATGAGGACATCAATACTATTATTACACCCACAGCCCCTACTGCTATACATACTGGACCAATTACTAGAGCTCGCGCACGCCAGTTAAATTACCAGGTACTTTCGTTTCTTGGTAATGATTCTAATGTTCATGAGAATATGATGTTGCCTAAATTGGATACATTTGTTTTGCTTACAAATGAAGGGCCTAGCTTGGAGAAGGATGAACATTGGATCAAGAACAAGCATGGAGATGATGGCATGCGCAAGGGGAACAAGAACGGAGCTACAAGTGATGATTTCAGGACGTTGAAGCCACCATAATGAGTGCATGAAGCCTTGGACGAAATATACAAGATGCTACTTCATAATTTTCGTCCACGGGCTATTCTAGGTGCTGCGTCACCTTTTTATTGGGCCAGGCCCATGTAATTTCGAAATACATAAGTATAGGCTATTTTTAGAGTCTGTATGTATAGGGAAACAAGAGTTAGGGTTGGTTTCGTACCCCTCCCTTAGGGGCCACGAAATTCCCCCCTCTTCCTCCATATATACAGCCCTTAGGGCGTCGTTTAGACTTTGGGGGGTTTTGTTTAGATAAAAGTTCACCATAGCTGCAACTTCGCGTACTTCGTTTGTGTTCAATGACCGGACAAAGACGTCACAGAACCCCACCTTGATCAATAGAGCTTCCATCTTATATTCGCAATATCTAGATTGCAATCTCAGTTTCTTGCTTGTTCTTCATTTGCCTGCAGGAAACAGACCCTCATGGTCATGTTGATCGTGCTCCGGCATGGTCAATAACCTCTTGGAGCTGGTTTAGCGATTGCTAAGGCGCGACGTCCTCGCACGTTCGTAGTCGGATCGTCAAAGTCGACTTCCTCCAAAGCGATAGCCACCATCTCATCGAAAGACGGGACACCTTTGCCTCTATCATCGGAGGGGGCTAGGGTTTACACGGAGTCGGTTACAAAGAAGGAAATATAATATCCGGATCGCCAAGCTTGTCTTCCACGCAAAGGAGAGTCCCATCCGGACACGAGACGAAGTCTTGAGTCTTGTATCTTCACGGTCCAACAGTACGGCCAAAGTATATAGTCCGGCTGTCCGGATACCCCCTAATCCAGGACTCCCTCAATGACCTACAAGGACATGGACGAAATAGATGCCCCTCCATAAGTTTCGTCCATAGCTTATTCTGCACCACCTTATTTTTGGGCCAGGCCCATGTAATTTCAAAATACAACTTCCTAGGCTGTTTTTAGAGTCCATATGTGGGGAAACAAAGTTAGGGTTGGTTTTGGACCCCTCCTACAAGGGGCCACGAAATTCCCCCTACTCCTATATATACAGACCTTAGGGCGACGTTTAGACTTTGGGTTTTGTTTAGATTAAAGTTCGCCATAGCTGCAACTTCATGTACTTTGTTTGTGTTCAACGACTAGACTAAGACGTCATAGAACCCCACCTTCATTAATAAAGCTTTCCTCTTATATTTTCAATATCCAGATTGCAATCTCAGTTTCATGCTTGTTCTTCGTTTGCTTGCAGGAAATAGACCCTAGTGGTCAGGTTGATTGTGCTCTGGCGTGGTCAATAACCACTCGGAAGTTGTTTAGCGATTGCTAAGGCGCAACGTCTCGCATGTTCGTAGTCAGATCGTCAAAGTCGACTCCCACAAATAACGATAGTCATCTCATCGAAACATCAGGACACCTTCGCCTCTATCAAGCGGTATCAGTTTTCAGGTTGCTCGGTGAGAATTTCTAGTTATCCCTAGATTAGTTTTATTTTTCTTATCTATTATCCAAGAAAAAGCCACAAAAAAAGATAGATCTATTCATCCTTTGTCCAAGCCAGTCTAAGCCTTTGCAATTTTCTTTTCATTGCTTGCATAGTTGAATTATCGGTTGCATGCAGGAATAGACCTTCGTGGTCAGGCTGATCGTGCTTCCTACATCATCAGTAACCTCAGAAGATTGGTTTAGTGATTGCCAAAGCGCAATGTCGTGCACGTTTGTAGTCGAATCATCAATATCGACTCCACCAAATTGATAGCTATCATCTCATCGAAAGATCAGGACACCCTCGCCTCTATCAATATTTGTTATTGTGGATAGATTTTTGAAAATGGCACACTCTGTACCATGTCACAAAGGCAATGATGCTGCTAATGTTGGCCATTCGTGAAATTATTCGCTTGCATGGTGTACCAAATACAATAGTTTCAGATCATGATACTAAATTTCTTTTCCACTTTTGGAGATGTTTATGGGCTAATTTGGGGACTAAACTGCTTTTTAGTACTACATGTCACACCCAAACTGATGGACAAACTGCATTAGTCTATATAACATTGTCTACTATGCTTAGGACTGTTTTGAAGAATAACAAGAAAATGTGGGAAGAATGCTTACCTCATATTGAATTTGCTTATAATTGTTCACTGCATTCTACTACTAACATGTGCCCTTTTCAGATTGTTTATGGTTTTCTACCTCATGCAGCTATTGATTTGTTGCCTCTTCCATCTTCGGAGAAGGTTAATTTTGATGCTAATCAACATGTTGAATTGCTCTTAAAAATTGATGAGTTAACCAAGGAGAACATTGAGCGTATGAATGCTAAATACAAAATTGCTGGAGACAAGGGTAGAAAACATGTTGTGTTTGCACCTGGAGATCTTGTTTGGTTACATTTGCGTAAGGATAGATTTCCTGATTTGCACCAATCAAAGCTAATGCCACGTGTTGATGGTCCTTTTAAGGTGTTAGAGAAAATAAATGATAATGCATATAAACTTGAGCTGCCTGCACATTTTGGGGTTAGTCCCACTTTTAACATTCCAGATTTGAAGCCTTATTTGGGTGAGACGGATGAGCTTCTGTCGAGAACGACTTCATTCCAAGAAGGGGAGGATGATGAGGACATCAATACCATTGTTACAGCAACAGCCCCTGCTGCTATACATACTGGACCAATTACTAGAGCTCGCACGCCCAATTGAATTACCATGTACTTTCATTTCTTAGTGACAATTCTAATGTTCATGAGAATATGATGCTGCCTAAATTGGATACATTTCTGTTGACTACTAATGAAGGGCCTAGCATGGACAAGAGGGATGAACACTGGAGCAGGATCAAGCATGGAGATGAAGGCACGCACGGAAGGATCCAGAATGGCGTTTCTAGTGCATAATTGAGCACTTTGAAGCCTCCGTGATGACCTACAAGGACATGGACAAAATATACAAGATGCCCCTTCATAAATTTTGTCGATAGCTTATTTTAGGTGCTGCGCCACCTTATTTTTGGGCCAGGCCCATGTAATTTCGAAATACAACTTCCTAGGGTGTTTTTAGAGTCCGTATGTGTGGGGAAACAAAGTCAGGGTTGGTTTCGGACCCCTCCTACAAGGGGGCACGAAATTCCCCCTAGTCCTACATATATACAGCCCTTAGGGCGACGTTCAGACTTTGGGTTTTGTTTAGATTAAAGTTCGCCATAGCTGTACGCGTACTTCGTTTGTGTTCAACGACCAGACCAAGACGTCACAGAACCCCACCTTCATTTATAAAGCTTTCCTCTTATATTCGCAATATCCAGATTGCAATTCCAATTTCTTGCTTGTTCTTCGGTTGCTTGCTGGAAATAGACCCTCGTGGTCAGGTTGATCGTGCTCTGGTGTGGTCAATAACCACCCGGAAGTCGGTTTAGCGATTGCTAAGGTGCGACGTCTCACACGTTCATAGATCATCAAAGTCGACTCCCATAGAAAATGATAGTCATCTCATCGAAACATCGGGACACCTTCGCCTCTATCAGCTGTCATTTCTTAAAGTTTGGGGATGCGACACTTATGTCAAAAGGCTTCATCCTGATAAGCTCGAACCCAAATCGGAGAAGTGTGTCTTCATAGGATACCCTAAGGAAACTATTGGGTACACCTTCTACCACAGATCCGAAGGCAAGATCTTTGTTGCTAAGAATGGATCCTTTCTAGAAAAGGAGTTTCTCTCGAAAGAAGTGAGTGGGAGGAAAGTAGAACATGATGAGGTAATTGTACCTTCTCTCGAATTGGAAATAGCACATCGGAGAAAACCGTTCCTATAATGCCTACACCAACTACTCCCTCCGTCCCAAAATGTAAGACGTTTTTTGACTCTAGTGTAGAGTCAAAAACCGTCTTACATTTTGGGACGGGGGAAGTAGATAGGTAGCTAATGATGATGATCATGAAACTTTGAATCAAGTTACTACTGGACCTCATAGGTCGACCAGAACACATTCCGCACTAGAGTGGTACCGTAATCCTATCCTGGAAGTCATGTTATTAGAACACGGCGAACCTATGAACTATGAAGAAGCTATGATAAGCCCAGATTCCGATAAATTGCTTGAGGCCATGAAATCTGAGATAGGATCCATGTATGAGAACAAAGTATGGACTTTAGTGGACTTGCCCGATGATCGGCAAGCTATTGAGAATAAATGGATCTTCAAGAAGAAGACGTATGCTGATGGTAATGTCACTGTCTACAAAGCTTGACTTGTCGCAAAAGGTTTTCGACAACTTCAAGGGTTGACTAGGATGAGACTTTCTCACCTGTAGCGATGCTTAAGTCTGTCCGAAACATGTTAGTGATTGTCGCATTTTATGATTATGAAATCTTGCAAATGGACGTCAAAACTACATTCCTTAATGGATTTCTTAAAGAAGAGTTATATATGATGCAACCAGAAGGTTTTGTCGATCCTAAAGGTGCTAACAAAGTGCGCAAGCTCCAGCGATCCATCTATGGACTGGTGCAAGCATCTCGGAGTTGGAATATACGCTTTGATGATGTGATCAAAGCATATGTTTTATACAGACTTATGGTGAAGCCTGTATTTACAAGAAAGTGAGTGGGAGCTCTGTAGCATTTCTGATATTATATGTGGATGACATATTGTTGATTGGAAATGATATAGAATTTTTGGATAGCATAAAAGGATACTTGAATAAGAATTTTTCAATGAAAGACCTCGATGAAGCTGCTTATATATTGGGCATCAAGATCTATAGGGATGGATCAAGACGCTTAATAGGACTTTCACAAAGCACATACCTTGAAAAAGTTCTGAAGAAGTTCAAAATGGACGTCCAATAAAGGGTTCTTGCCTGTATTGCAAGGTGTGAAGTTGAGTAAGAATCAAAGCCTGACCACGGCAGAAGATAGAAAGAGAATGAAAGTTATTCCCTATGCCTCAGCCATAGGCTCTATTATGTATGTCATGTTGTGTACCAGACCAATTGTGTGCCTTGCCATGAATTTGGCAAGGGGGTACAGTAGTGATCCAGGAGTGGATCACTAGACTGCGGTCAAATTATCCTTAGTTGCCTAAGAGGACTAAGGAAATGCTTCTCGATTATGGAGGTGATAAAGAGTTCATCGTAAAGCGTTATGTCAATGCAAGCTGTAACACCGATTTAGATGACTCCGAGTCTCAATCTGGATACGTATTGAAAGTGGGAGCAATTAGCTAGAGTAGCTCCATGCAGAGCATTGTAGACATAGAAATTTGCAAAATACATACAGATTTGAATATTGCAGACCTATTGACTAAACCACTCTCACAAACAAAAACATGATCGCACCTTAGTGCTCTTTGGGTATTAATCACATGATGATGTGAACTAGATGATTGACTCTAGTAAACTCTTTGGATGTTAGTCACATGGCGATGTGAACTATAGGTGTTCACATGGCGATGCGAACTAGACTACTGACTCTAGTGCAAGTGGGAGACTGATGGAAATATGCCCAGGAGGCAATAATAAAGTTTTTATTATTATATTTCCTTACTCATGATAAAGGTTTATTATTCATGCTAAAATTGCATTGACCGGAAACTTATATACATGTGTGAATACATAAACAAATACTGTGTCCCTAGTGAGCCTCTACTAGACTAGCTCATTGATCAAAGATGGTTAAGGTTTCCTAACCATAGACATGAGTTGTCATTTGATAACGGGATCACATCATTAGGAGAATGATGTGATGGACAAGACCCATCTGTTAGCTTAGCCTATGATCATTCGGTTTATTGCTACTGCTTTCCTAATGTCAAATACATATTTCGTCGACCATGAGATCATGCAACTCCCGGATACCAGAGGGATACCTTGTGTTCTATCAAACTTCACAACATAACTGGGTGATCATAAAGATGCTCTACAGGTATCTCCAAAGGTGTCTGTTGAGTTGGCGTGAATCAAGATTGGAATTTGTCACTCCGTGTATCAGAGAGGTATCTCTGGGACCTCTCGGTAATACACATCATAAGACGCTTGCAAGCAAAGTGACTAAGGAGTTAGTTATGAGATGATGTATTACGGAACGAGTAAAGAGACTTGTCAGTAACGAGATTAAACTAGGTATGAAGATACCGATGATCGAATCTCGGGCAAGTAACACACTGACAGACAAAGGGAATTAGGTACGTTGTCATAAGGTTCGACCGATAAATATCTTCATAGAATATGTAGGAACCAATATGGGCTTCTAGGTCCTGTTATTGGTTATTGACCGGAGAGATGTCTCGGTCATGTCTACATCATTCTCGAACCCGTAGGGTCCGCACGCTTAACGTTCGTTGACGATATAGTATTATATGAGTTATGTGAGTTGATGACCGAATGTTGTTCTGAGTCTTGGATGAGATCACGGACATGACGAGGAGCTCCGGAATGGTTTGGAGGTAAAGATTGATATATAGGACGATGCTATTTGTTCACCAGAAAGGTTCCAGAATGTACCGGGTTCTATCGGAGTACCGAAAGGGGTTTCGGGAGGCGTCCGGCGCTTGGTGGGCCTCATGGGCCACACCAGCCCACTAAGGGGTTGGGCGCACTCCACTTCCCCTGGCCATGTGCCAAGGAAGGAAACGGGGTGCCAAGGCAGGGCGGCCGCTGACCCCTCCCTTGCCATCTCCTCCACCTCTAAATAAGGAAAGGGGGAGGCACATAGGGCAAGAGCCCAGGGAGGCCGCCGGCCACCTTGGGGCGCCCCTAGGGTTGCCTCCCCTCCCCCTCCACCTATATATATGTGAGGAGGGAGAGAGGCAATGTAGAACACGATCCCCAAGCCGTGTGCGGCGCCCCTCTCCCTCTAGTTCATCCTCGGTCATATTTTCATAGTGCTCGGTGAAGCCCTGTGGAGATTATTGCATCACCACCGCCACCACGCCGTCGTGTTGCCGGAAATCATCTACTACTTTGCTCATCTTGCTGGATCAAGAAGGCGAGGACGTCATCGAGCTGAGCGTGTGCTGAACGCGGAGGTGTCGTACATTCGGTACTTGATCGGTTGGGTCGTGAAGGTGTTCGACTACATCAACCGCGTTGATAAATGTTTCCGCTTAACGATCTATGAAGGTACATAGACACACACTCCCCTCTCATAGCCATGCCTCTTCATGTATAGATCTTGCGTGTGCATAGAATTTTTTTGTTTTCAATGCCACGTTACCCAACACTTTGATTTGGGTCGTGAAATTATTCGCTTGCATGGTGTGCCAAATACTTTTGGAGATGTTTATGGGCTAAGTTGGGGACTAAACTGCTTTTTAGTATTACATGTCACCCCCAAACTAATGGACAAACTTAAGTAGTCAATAGAACATTGTCTACTATGCTTAGGGCTGTTTTGAAGAACAATCTGAAAATGTGGGAAGAATGCTTGCCTCAAATTGAAGTTTCTTATAATCGCTCATTGCATTCTACTATTAAAAAGTGCCCTTTTGAAATTGTGTATGGTTCCCTACATCATGCACCCATTGATTTGTTGACTCTTCCATCTTCGGAGAAGGTTAATTTTGATGCTAAACCACATGCTGAATTGATCTTAAAAATGCACAAGTTAACTAAGGAAAACATTGAGCGTACAAATTCTAAATACAAACTTCTTGGCAAGAAGGGTAGAAGACATATTGTGTTTGAACCAGGAGATCTTGTTTGGTTACATTTACGCAAAGATAGGTTTCCTGATTTGAGCAAGTCTAAACTAATGCCACATGCTAAAGAGAATAAGCACCTATCCTTAAGGGGCCACAAAATCCCCCCTATTTCTCCATATATACAGCCCTTAGGGCATCGTTTACATTTTGGGTTTTGTTTAGAAGTTTGCCATAGCTGAAACTCGCGTACTTCGTTTGTGTTCAACGACCAGACCAAGAGGTCACAGAACACCACTTTCATCAATGAAGCTTACATCTTATATTCGCAATGTCTAGATTGCAATCTCAGTTTCTTGCTTGTTATTTGTTTGCCTGCAAAAAATAGACCCTTGTGGTAAGGTTGATCGTGCTCGAGTGTGGTCAATAACCTTTCGGAGTTGGTTTAGCGATTGCTAAGGCGCGACGACTTCGCACGTTCGCAGTCGGATCGTAAAAGTCGACTTCCACCAAAAGGATAGCCGCCACCTCATCAAAAGATGGGACACCTTTGTCTCTATTAGGAAAGGCATTAACATCGTATAGGCTATTGGATGATACTGGAACATGGGACTGGAACCGGTTGAAGATGGAATTTCACCAGAAGTTTTATCCTATGCATTTGGTTCATCGTGATCGGAATTATATATATAATTTTTGGCGTCGTGAAGGAGAAAGTATCGCTCAAGCTTGGGGGAGGCTTAAATATATGATGCACACATGTCCCAATCATGAGCTCTCAAGAGAGATAATTATACAAAACTTCTATGCTCAGCTTTCTCATAATGATCAATCCATCTCGATACTTCTTCTACTGGCTCCTTTATGAAGAAAACTAATGAATTCAAATGGGATCTTCTGGAAAGAATTAAACGCAAATCCGAAGATTGGGAAATAGACAAAGGTAAAGAGTTGGGTATAAATCTTGAGTTTGATTGTGTTAAATCGTTTATGGAAACCGATGTTGTTCATAAGTTCAGTACTAAATATGGACTTGACTCTAAGATAGTAGCTATTTTGTGTGAATCATTTGCTGCTCATGTTGATCTCCCTAAGGAGAAGTGGTTTAAGTTTCAACCACCTATTGAAGAAAATTGTGAGGAACCTATTATAGTTAAGAATGAAACAATCCTTTATAATGTTGATCGAGTTGTGCCTACCGCTCACATTGAGAAACCTCCTTTCCCTGTTAGGATTAACGAACATGCTATAGATACAACTATGGTTAATAAGAGTAATATTAGAACATCAAAACCTTCTGAACAAATTAAAGTGGAACCTAATATTGCAATGACTAAAGATCTATTACCTGATAATATTGATGGGCATGATATTTACTTTTGTTCTGAGGCTGCTAGAATTGCTAAACCTGCTAGAAATGAACACGACTTGTTAGATAAGAGTAAGCCTGTGGTTGGCATGCCTGTTGCTCCCATTAAAATTGGAGATCATTACTATCATGGCCTATGTGATATGGGAGCAAGTGTTAGTGCTATTCTGTTTTCTCTATATTAAGAAGTTATGAATGATATCGCACCTGTTGAGATTGAAGATATTGATGTTACTACTAAGCTTGCAAATAGAGATACCATTTCACCGCTTGGGATAGTTAGAGATGTTGAAGTCTTGTGTGGTAAGATCAAATACCATGTTGATTTACTAGTACCTAGATCACAACAAGATAATTTTTGTCCCATTATATTCTGTAGAACGTTCTTGAATATTGTTAATGCTGAAATTGACTGTGTTAAGAAAAGGTTAGAGTTAAGTTTGGTGATGTATCTCATGAGTTCAGTTTCTCCAAGTTTAGTAAACAAGCACATGATAAAGAATTGTCTAGTAAAGATGAAATTATTGGTCTTGCTTCTATTGTTGTACCTCCTACTGATCCATTAGAACAATATTTGTTAGACCATGAAAATGATATGCATATGAATGAAAGAAATGAAATAGATGAGATATTCATTAAACAAGCACCTATCCTTAAGCATAGTTTGCCTATTGAAACTCTAGGAGATCCTATCCCTCCTAAGAGTGACCCTGTGTTTGAATTAAAGAAACTACCAAACACATTGAAATATGCCTATCTTGATGAAAAGAAGATATATCCTATTATTATCAATGCTAACTTTTCATAGCATGAAGAGAAAAGATTACTTAAAAATCTGAGGAAGCACCGTGCTGCTATTGGATATTCTCTTAATGTTCTTAAGGGCATTAGTCCCCTCTATGCCAGCACAAGATTAATATGGAGCCGATGCTAAACCCATCATTGACCACCAACGTCATTAGAATCCTAAAATGAAGATTTTGTAAGAACTAAAATATTAAAGCTTCTGGAGGTAGGTATAATTTATCATATAGCTGATAGTAAATGGGTATGTCATATTCATTGTGTCCCTAATAAAGGAGGCATTAATGTTGTTCCTAATGATAAAAATGAACTTATCCCACAAAGAATTGCAACTGGTTATAGGATGGTAATCAATTTCGGGAAACTTAAAGCTACTAGAAAAGATCATTACCCTTTGCCTTTTATTGATCAAATGTTAGAAAGATTATTTAAGCATACACACTTTTGTTTCCTTGATGGATATTCTGGTTTTTCTCAAATACCTGTATCAAAAGAAGATCAAGAGAAAACCACCTTTACTTGTCCTTTCAGAACTTATGCTTATAGACTTCTGCGTTTTGGTTTATGTAATGTAGCTGCTACTTTTCTAAGATGTATGACTACTATATTCTCTGATTTTTGTGAAAAGATTGTTGAGGTGTTCATGGATGATTTTTTCCGTTTACGGAACCTCTTTTAATGATTGCTTAAGCAACCTTGACTGAGTTATGCAGATGTGTGAAGAAACTAATCTTGCCTTGAATTGGGAGAAGTGCCACTTTATGGTAAATGAAGATATAGTCCTTGGGCATAAAATTTCTGAAGGAGGTATCAAAGTGGATAAAGCTAAAGTTGATGCAATTGAAAAAATGCCATTCCCTAAAGATATTAAAGGTATAAGAAGTTTCCGTGGTCATGTTGTTTCTATAGGAGATTCACTAAAGTCTTATCTAAAATTTCTAGGCATCTTAACATTTAAATATTATAAGAGTATCTAGTCCTAGATGTAGAAGATCAAGATACAACTCTGAGCATCCTATATTATCGTGGACACGGCTATTCGAATAGATTACTTCCCTATAGGGGTGCACCACATTACCCGATACGCTCGATTACCTTTGGCCGGACACACTTTTCTGGGTAATGCCCGGCCTCTGATAATCAACACGTCGTAGTCCTACCTAGGCTCTCCAGAGAGGTCAACATGCCGGTCTACATCCTAAGTGCGAAGGGGTCATGGGACAATCGCCCTAAGCGCTCCTACACGTTGCATGGACGGCCGGGCCCAATCCTATCTATCTCTTTACAAAGCAGGTACTTACAGATCACCCGGGCGCGTGCCACTCAACTGTGACTTCTGACAGAGCTTTCAGGAGAAATCATATGACGTCGAGGGTCCCACATACCATTATCCTGCATGGCGGTTAGTGTGTATATGCCAATGGCAGTCTCAAATCAAATACCCAAATCCGTTAGTGTATTATTAGTAACTCGCGAAGACAACCAAGGGTCGTCGCTTTGACTAGGTAACTCGTGGACCACGACTAGGGACCAAGCCCACCTCCGACCTAGGTGGTCTCCACCTGCCCTGTCGTTCCACCACAATATCTCTCACGGGTACCCTTGGGGACGACCCGTCTTCAACATTGGGCCTATCGAGTTCAGGTCCATACCATCAAGGAGAAACTGAGGAATCACCCTCGATAGGTTCACACGTGATATACTGCACTACAGAGACATCATCGAGAGTGAAATATGAGGAATCACCCTCAGCTGATCACACTAGATGTGCTACACTACAGATTCATCATCGAGAATGAAATACAAGGAATCACCCTGATCACACTAGATGTGCTACACTACAGAGTAGTGAAATTGTAAGGGCTTTTAGGGGTGTTCGGGTCTATGTACAATGATCCATCAACTCGGACAACCCAAATAGAATGGCATGGCGACATGGAGGAAGGGTGTAGGGACACTGATGGTACACTAACTCACCTATACAAAACATATAGGTTAACAGATAAAGTATTAATAGCAGGTTATCAAAAAACAGGCTATGCATCAGAATAGGAGCTACCGGAACAACAACAGTAGCAAAATCTAATGCAAGAATAAGAGAGAAAGAATGGGCGATATCTGGATGATCAAGGGGATTTTGATCGCCTGGAAGCCCTGCCGAGAAGGAAGGGTCGTCGACGCCGTAGTCGTACCTAGGGGCATCAACAGTCTCAAGGTCTACTGAAAGAATAGAGGAGAGGGGGAAATAAATAAATAATGGAGCAATCAAATGCAACACAATACATGACATGTCAAAATGTGATGGTGATATACCTTAATGCATCACTAAGTATTTAAAAGGAAGAGGAAAAATATTTGGTAATATTTTCCCTGCTGCAGGTATTTTTTGTTATATTGATCCAGTGGCAAAATGTCGATGTTCATTATGTTAGAGGGGTGTGGCAGGTATGTGAATGCCATATTTGGATTCTTCATATTTTTTTGGTCATTTTCATATGTAAATTATTTTCATCTGAGTTACAGATTATTTTCTATGAATTCTCAAAGTTTAAATGATTTTCTGGCATTATTATCAATTTCGAAATTAAATAGGAAAATGCTACATGCATGCAAAGAAGTGTACACAATAGTGGCCTATGAGGCTAACAGTGGGGCATGTTAACCTGGTCAACTGCCCAGTCAGTAGGCATAGTCAGGAGTAAAGCGTTGACCAGTGGGTCCCACTGGTGAGTGAGACATCTAATTAATCGGGTTTAATTAATCTAACTATTTAACTGGGGGCACCTGTCATACACAACAACTAAATTGATTTGCAGATGGAACTCAAGAGAGAGGAGGAGGAGGTCACCATGGAAGAAGATGAGGGGGATTCACCGGAAGTTCATCCTCCAGCCTCCGAGAGGGGTACCCTTGCTGGCATCTCCACTACTTCAAACCCCATCAAGCCATGAGGACGACACTGACCCATGGAAGTCAAGAAGTACAAGAGGGACCTGCCCCCTATGAGGCCCCGACACAGGTTACATAGAAATAATTTCCATAATTTGGTTCACTATTATGGAATTGAGAATACTCCCATATAGACATACCTTCCAATTGGGACATATCTCATCCAAGTGATAGTGATGCAGGAAAGAATGCTTGGGGGCCAGAGAATAAGCACATTATGGTTGAAGTCCAAAAGGATGCGGAGATGATGCAACACATGCTCTGAGAAATACAGAGTTTGAGGGAGACCCTGATTAACATCATGAAGGACAAGCCCACTACCTCATCGCCATCTCACCGAACAAAGACACTTGAGTACACGGGTATGGGCACCACCCTTGGCTTGTTCCAAGCTTGGGGGAGGTGCCCCGGTATCGTATCACCATCACTTTTACCATCGTTATCTATCTTAGTTCGGTCCATAGTTATTTCGTGACTTAGAAAAATAGAGTTTTAGTATGATTTAGTTTCGAGTGCTTGCTTCATGATCTATCTATCTATGTAATTGAGTGCGATACTTATATAATAAAGAGTAGTTTGAGTCGTGATGCTTTACCTTCTTGTTCCAATCTTATCTTAGCAATAAAAAGAATAAGAGAATCATATGCTAATACCATGGGGAGTGATGACTTCACATAAAGAAGTATAATTGGTAAAATTTGTTGAAAGTTGACAAACATAACATTAGTCATTGGTAAAAGATTATGAGCAACCACCATAAAGGGAGAGAGGTCTCACATATAAATATACTATCTTGGATATCTTTTATGATTATGAGCCCCTATCAAATATTCTATGCTTGATCGAATAGTTGACATTGGACAAAGAAGACAATGTAATAGGTTATGTGCTTATATTCACATAGAAGTTATACTGTCATGGATCCTCTAACATGTGGTGCTTGCTCATAATCTTTTGCTAGACAGAATTCGTACTAAGTAGAGATAATACTTGTGCATCCAAAAACCCTTGAACCCAGTTTCTTGCCATAAGAGTCCACCATATCTACCTATGGATTGAATAAGATCATTCGAGTAAGTTTTCGTCGGTGCAAAAAAAATAAAAATTGCTCCTAAATATGTATGATCTTTTATTGTAAGGGAAAATAAGCTTTGTACGATCTTGTGATGGTAAAAAAATAAAAGCGACGGACTGCATAATAAACGTTGCAATCACAAGGGGCAATACAAAGTGGCATTCATTTCCATTAAGGGCTTGCACATTCAAAACTAAAACGCGCATGACAACCCCCTCTGCGAAGGGCCTATCTTTCACTTTTTGGTATTTACTTTTATGGAAGAGTCAATAATGTTCATCCCTTTTCCGTTTTTAATATTCTACACCTGGCAAGCCTCATGTGGTAGAGAAATATCTAGGCACATATATCCAGTTGGATATAGGTAATCATGAGCTATTATTGTTGACATTATCCTCGAGATAAATAAGTTGGGAGGTGAAAACCATAAACCCCATCTTTCTATGCGTTTGACCAAAACTTTTGCTCCATAAATATACCATGAGTGTCAGCAATCATGGAAGACTAAAATGATAGTTGAGTATGTGAACTTGCTAAACAAAGCTCTTACATAGACTCTTTTTGAGAATATGATGAACTTCAATTGTTTCACTGACTGAGATTATAGTTTGTTAGTTTTTAATGAAGATTATGGTGCATCTTTAGCATGTGAATGAATTGTTACTTTATCATTAGAAGTTTTATGATGATATATTGCTGCTATGATGATTATCATGATGCTTTCATATACGTATTTTGTTTTATCGACACCTCTCTCTCTATATGCATGTGGTCATGATTATTGAGCTCGGTATTCGCTTGAGGACAAGCGAGGTCTAACCTTGCGGGAGTTGATACGTCCATTTTTCATCATGTTTTCCTACTGTTATTTATTATGTTTTGGGTCATTATTCCACTTTATGATGCTATTCTAATGCATTTTCTCTCTTATTTTCCAATTCACATGAAGAGGGAGATTGCCTGCAGCTGAAATACTGGACCTAAAAAAGCTACAACAAAGATAGATATTCTTCACAGCTCCAAATGACCTAAAAATTTGTGAAGAATTATTTTTAATATATAAAAAGTACTGGAAGAAGAATTAGTAGAAAGGGGCCCACCAGGGAGCGACGAGCTCAAGGGGCGCGCCCTATGAGCTCGTGGTCCCACCAGCAGGCCTCTGGGCCCATATTCTCCTATATTAATACTTGCCCTATGAAAAAACAAGAGAAGACTTTCAGTACGAAGTGTCGCCTTCTCGAGGCGGAACCTAGGCAGGAGCACTTTTGTTTTTCAGTGGAGTGATTTTGCGGGGAAACTTCGCTCTGGCAGGGAGAAATCAAAGGCCACATGGGAGGACCAATATTTATCAACATCTTCACCAACACCATCTTCACTCAAACCCTAGTTCATCTCTATAGATTTTTTGCAAAGCCAAACTTTGTAAATTTTGACCAAGTTTATACGGAAAATTATCTATACCTACAATACCAAATATATAAAAAATGAAAGTACAATCTATGATGTATCTAGTGATATATGTTGGTATTTTAGATGTAAATATTGTTCTTCATAAACTTGATCAAAGTTTATGAAGTTTAACTTTTCAATCTATACCTACTAATAAAGGGAATAGATATTCTTAGTCCGTCACATAAGTTTTATAAGTCTGTGACGCAAGTTTTATAGAATAACCCCTCACCTTTTTAAAATTAACCCATAGTCAATCTATTAACCTTGCATGATGGACTGGACTGCGCTCCATATAGCCCGTCTGGACAGTCCATTGTTTGCAACGTGCAAACAACGTGCATAGCAAAAATTAATGGCAGTGTGTGGGATCCAAACCATGACCTGCAGCCTAATCATAATATGCACAACCAATTGAGCTAACCATCAGTTTATAAAATTATCCCACATCGCTTCTTTACCATTTGTTCCATCAATTTATATACGTGTAAAATTTAAAATCAATAAGCACCTATAAAGAATCAAGACACATAGGAAGGAAAAAATTTAAATCAAGAGAATATATTAATATCAAGTTGGTACCAATTACACCCGACCTCTGCTGCAACATAATATCTGTAGCAAGTCTAGACATTAAGGATGCACACAGCCGAAAAAAAGAAGAAGAAAAAAGAAAACAAAGTCCCCGCCAAAACAATCAGAGACTCACAGTAGCAAGAGCACCACCAGTAGTGATGACACCTATATTCCAAAAAAGGTTCTCCAAACCGACGCCTCTTGAAGGAAACAGTGCAAAAACGCCATCGTCGTCCGGCCGGTCCAATTATCATAGTCAGTCACCCTGGAGAAGGTCCAGTCTCCAAAAATGCCTTCAGCAAGGGAACGACTAGGAAGCCGCCATTGCTAGGTACAATCATGAGGGTTAGCCTAAGGGTTTTCACCCCGGAAAACTGAGACCGCCAAGAAGAAGTCTGACAGTGTCAACGTCACCACTCGCCGAGAACACTGGAGCAAAAATGTTGATCATCCGACACGTATACGTCTCCCGATCCGTTGTGAGGATTCTCAAGAAACTTCACTAAATCTTGACTCGACTTGAGCATGCGAGATGGAAACTCGTGAGTCAATTCAGTCTTCTTCAAACACGAACGCCATGATCCTTCCCATCAACACCTTGGAAAACACGGCAATGAAGGTGCCAAGGCTGACCCAAGGTGGATTGGGGTTGCCACTAGCCATAGGAAATTGAATCATCACATCGCCATCCACAACAGAGTTGTTGACCCAATGCCTGGATCCAAGCATGAACGCACACCACATAGGCGAATTGACATGCTCGTGCCTGACTGAAGCAACCCACGACAAGGGCATGGATACCATCAAGATGTAGTCTCCTTTGCCGATCTACCCGCCCTCGCCATCCGTAATGGCGCCATCAAGCTGGGCGGAGGGCAGATCAGACGGAGCATGGATGCGCGCAGACAGACGGCCGCGCCTATAGATTCAGGATAGCAGTGGAATCCACATCGCGCAGTAGGGCGCACGAGCGGTCGGCCGCGTCTAGATGGATACGAAGGAAATAGAAGGATTCGTGCGGCATAATTAACGGGATTCATGTGTTGTGAATTAAAAGGAATCATGAAGCTGATCAGGCTGCCAATTCATGAGAATTAAAGAAGAACAGAAGGGCAGCCGAATGAAAAAAATATGAGGGAAAGTAAGGAAGAAAATAAGAGGATCTTAGAAATAAGGGAGGAAATATACGGAAGGAGCCGTCCACTCTATAAAAATAAGGAAGGAGAAAAACAAAAAAGGACTTCATCCAATCCTCAACGTGAATATGGCAGGAGAACATTGTGGGCTGCCTGAATATATATCAAACATTGGCATTGTTTAGGAGCATCATAGGCCTTGCTTAATAATATACAAAGGATTACATGAACGTTGTACATTCAAATATTACATGGGGCTTGCGTAGTGATCTAATTAAAACATGGTGGTCAATAAAATCTTTAATCTTATCTTAATAACAAACCTAAAAAATATTATTAATCAGGGTCCCTATAACCAATTGAGAGAAGAAAAGTTGTTTACAAGCATGGCCACAAGTCGAACTATGCAAGCATTTCCCGAAAAAACGAAACAATGCATTAGACTTTTTGCAAAGATGATCGGCTTGAAAGAACAATTATTCTTCATGTTAGGGATATTTAACTATATTTTTTAAACCATAGTGATTGGATTGGAAGTGCAGAAAGAGTGCGATGAAGAGACTGGGGACTTGGAGACGCGGCAAAAAAGGGTGGGTGGGCGGGAAAAAACAAAGGCAACTTGGAGACGGATGAAACAAACACCGTTGAGAAGAAATGATAATTGGTCTTGCTGATGTTGAAGTGATCGGATCCACTTGAAGAGAAACAAGCCGGTTGAAAAGGATTGACATGACAATCTCGATTGTCGAGAAAGATTGGTATTCACATCGGAGTATGAGAACACCATTTCGGAAAGGTATGGAATCAACACTTGACATTGAAGCAACTCGAATACCACAACTCAAAACAAAAACAAAGGACTTGGCTTGCAGAATAAGCCGGAACAAACATATGATAGAGATTTCGTCCGAAGTTTTCGTGGTGGGGCCTACACGGGCTCGATCGTACAACACCATCATGTACAAGGCAGTGCACAAGACATACGAAGCGTCCCCGAGTCGGCATAGCCAAGGACTCTTTAAGACACAACGAGACCACTCTAAAACCAACCGTGAATAGGCGGACCATTAGACGTCGAACCCCAATTTCATATCATACATCCGTTCGTAAGATATCCTAAGAGCTACTTGAAATCCCACCTATGAAACTCCCGAAATTTTCCGGTTATGCAATCAGGTGTTGGGGATACAGGGGAAGCATAATATCTCACCCAAAACTAGCAAATCCTACATCCAGCTGTATCCATCGTTCAACACATAACCAAGAAACTTTCGGAAATCGTCTACCTCAACCTTCGAAAAGCATCCGTTATACAAGTCATGGCAATACTCCGTACTCACCTCGATCTTTGGGTTATCGGGTTATCTCACCAACAAGCGCATAAAAGAGATTTTCGATGTCGGCGTACTAAACTCGGTATTCGAGAATCAAACGATAAAATTATGACGACAACACCTCGAGCTCAACTCCGGGACACTTCCACTAAACCCCGACAGAGGCACCAAGACAATGTTCTCATCATAAAACCATCGGAACGATTCCAAGATACCCGCGTGATCCTAAATTTTTTTTAGTGAAATTTGAGAAGAGAAGAGTCAAAACTCTACGTCAGGATGCCTTACCAGAGCGATGAAGAGACTGGGGAGTAAAAAGAATTCCTAACTCTCCGATATATATAATCCTAAATGACTCAAAACATTTTTCTAGACACAACTCGGCCTAAAAACGATCAAGCAGTGGGGCTCCTAAGGTCGGGGAAGGCTCTGATACCAACTTGTAACGCCCTCGATGCGGCTATATCTCCCACGTGTCGAAGCACGACTTAGAGGCATAACCGCATTGAAAGCAATGTCGCAAGTGAGGTAATCTTCACACAACCCATGTAATACATAAGGGAAGAGATACATAGTTGGCTTACAATTGCCACTTCACACAATTACATGAATAAAGCATTACATCATCCAAATACAATCAAGGTCCGACTACGGAACCAAAATAAAAGAAGAACCCCAAATGCGACAAAGGTCCCCGATCGACCCCAACTGGGCTCCACTACTGATCAACTAGAGCGAAACAACACAAAGGGCAAGATCTTCATCGAGCTCCTCCTTGAGCTTGGTTGCGTCACCGCCGATAACATAGGCACCGCAAACTGGTTTTGGAAGTATCTGTGAGCCACGGGACTCAAAGCAATCTTGCACCATGAGATCAAGACTATTTAAGCTTATAGGAAGGATGGAGTAATGAGGTGGAGCTGCGACAGCGACTAGCATATATGGTGGCTACATTCGCAAAAGAGAGCGAGAAGAGAAGCAAGGCACGGTCGTGAAGCTAGTAGCGATCAAGAAGTGATCCTAAACTACTTACGTCAAACATAACTCCAACACCGTGTTCACTTCCCGGACTCCGCCGAGAAGAGACCATCACGGTTACACACGCGGTTGATGTATTTTAATTAAGGTCAACTTCGGGTTTTCTACAACCGGACATTAACAAATTCCCATCTGCCCATAACCGCGGGCACGGCTTTTGAAAGTTCAAATCCCTGCAGGGATGTCCCAACTTATCCCATGACAATCTCTCACGGTCAACGAAGGAATAGACCTCCACCCGAGACACTCCGATCAGACTCGGTATCCCGGTACATCAAGACATTTTGATAGGGTAAAACTAAACCAGCAAGACCACCCATTTGTGCCGACAAATCCCGATAGGAGCTGCACATATCTCGTTCTCGGGGCACACCGGATAAGCGAAGCGTCTGGTACCGACATAATCCAAGTTGCCAAGGAATGGTCACCACGGTGCTCTAGTTTGGACCAACACTCGAGGAGCACCGCCCGGGGTAAAATAAAGATGACCCTTGAGTCTGCAGAACCCAAGGGAAAAAGGCTTAGGTGGCAAATGTTAAAACCAATGTTGGGCCTTCTTTGGAGGAGTTTTACTTAAGGCGAATCTGTCAAGGGGTTCCCATTATAGCCCAACCACGTAAGGAACATAAAATCCGGAACATAACACCAATATGGCGGAAACTAGGCGGCAAGAGTGGAACAAAACACCAGGCATAAGGCCGAGCCTTCCACCCTTTACCAAGTATATAGATGCATTAATTAAATAAGATATATTCTGATATCCCAACAAGTAAACATGTTCCAACAAGGAACAACACCTCTATGTTCCAACAAGGAACAAACTTCAATCTTCACCTGCAACTAACAACGCTATAAGAGGGGCTGAACAAAGCGGTAACATAGCCAATCAATGGTTTGCTAGGACATGGTGGTTAGAGGTTTGACATGGCAATTTGGGAGGCTGACAAGCAAATGGTAGGCATCGTAGCATTGGCATAGCAAAAGAGCGAGCAAACTAGCATAGCAAAGATAGTAGTGATTTCGAGGTGTGATCATCTTGCACGAGATCCCGCAAGGAAGAAGAACGAGTCAAGAAGAAGACAAACGGTCGTGAGACAAGCGAATCCTCACAACTCCTAATGAAACCGAAGCTAACGAGAGAAGCAACCCGGAAAGAAACAAACAACATAGTAAACAACCATCACATAAACATGGCATGATGCGCAAACAAGTATGATGCATGCCCGGTTTAAATAGCATGGCATGGCAATATGCACAAACAAAACTACAAGTTAAATGGAGCCCAATATGCAACGAGTTGCATATTAATGGCTACACCACATCAATTATTTAGTTCTCTCTCGGTTATGTACCCAACAATATTAAATATTGGTTAACATGGCAAGTGGTGAAGCATAACAAAAACTATACCATCTAAACAATTTAAATGGGGCCGGATATAAAAACAACAAATCTGGTAAATCCCCATATGCATTTAGCAATTTAATGCAACAACAAGTTTAAGCATTTAAATGTTGTTATCATGATGTGGATGACGTATGCAAATCTTATGCAATTTTATGAAAATATTGACATGAGCATGTTATGAAGCATTTGTCACCGTGGCGGAACGAAAGGGGTGCCACGACAACTACAACGGAAATGGTGCCACGGCAACATTCCGGTGATCCAACAACTCATTGAGATGTCGGTGCAAAAGAAAGTGGCGTGAGCGTCTCATGAAAAGATGGTGGGGTGCTCCCGGTTACCGGGTTCCCACGGGTCGACGGCATGGCAAACGAGAAGGAACGTGCACGAAACAAACGGGCACGATGCAAACATACGGTTCATCTCATACAACATGCATTCGTTCACGGGCATCATCTCGGCATTATACCTTCGAAGCGTGCATTTCGGGCGGATCGAGTTCGTAGTGGAAGTAGTCGTTCACGGGTCGTCGTGGGAAGTAGTTGTACACATGGCGACGGTAGTTGTACACGTTTCCGTAGATGTTCAGGTCGTCGGTAGAGGTACTTGGTGAAATCCACGGGTGTCAGTAGTTGTACATGGTCTTCGCGTTGTAGTCTGACTTGGCCATTCCCGAGGTCGACGGTAGTGGTCCTTGTCGCAAACCACGCAAAGAAGGGCGCTCGTTCGGGCATCGGTCTTGACGAAGGTAACCCTGGTGCAAGTGATTCAAATCTATAGACGACTTTGTGAAAAACCCACGGCCTCGGGTCGGTGTGGCACTTGAAGCTCGTTGTGCGGGGCTGGGAGTCGACCTAAGCAGCTCGGTGGACGTGAAGGCAGCGGCAGGCGTCAACGGCGCAGCAATAGTAGGAGAGGCGGAGCAGCGGCAGGAGGGAGCACGACACTGCGAGAAGGAGGCCGAGAAGGTGGCGCTCGACGGCTTGCTGGAGCGGAGTTCGGCGTTGTCCGGAACCAGAAGGACACGAGGCGAACTGGGCAGGAGCGCGACGGCGTCATCTCGCAGAGCAGCGTCGGCCTCCTGCTGGTCAACAGAGGGAGAGGGTGAGGACACCAGAGAAAACGGAGAAGGGAAACAAGAGGAGAGGGCGGTGTTGTGACCTGCTGGCCGCCGGCGTCGTCGAGCAGCGGCGGGGCCTCGGCGTGGATGCACGCTTGGGGTCGGCGAATGGAGGCGGGCGACGGAGGAGCTACCGAGGGCGAGGCGGCCGGGATGGGCGGGGACGGACACGGGCTTCAAGGCGAGGAGGCACGACGGCGGTCGGGATGAGGCCGGACGCGAGGACGAGGTGAAGAAGGAGCCGCAGGGGCGGCTAGAGATGGTGGTGGCGCGCCATGGCTGCGGGCTCGGCGAGGGCGAAGCGGAGGTGCGGGTCCACGAGGACGAGGTGTAGGTGCGGGATGAGGGAGCGAGCGAGAGGAGGGAGGAGTGGGATCCTCTCCTGGTGCGATCGTGTGTGGGTGGCGGAGGAGGAACGAGATGAGGAACGAGGGAGAGATGGGGTGCGAGGGGCTGGGCTAGGGTTAGAGGCGGTGGGCCTTGGGCTGGCTTAGATGGGTTGGCTGGTCCGGCTTGGGTTAGAGCCGGGCCTAAGAGGCCGGCTAGGCACTCTTCTCCTCTCTCTTATATTTTCTTTAGCAGAAAATAATTAAAGAGAAGAAAAAGAAAGGGAGGGTTAGGGAAAGGATTTGCGCATGGAGATAATTTTCCCGAACTCGCAAAAATATGCTCGTTCCAAGAAAAATAGAAAGGCCATGATTGAAAGATTTAAATTCAAACTCATTTGAATTTAATTCAAAAGGTTTGAGCAAGGACTAGGAATTAGAGGTTTCCAAAAATGTTGGGATTTTTTGGTGGAGCTCCGGAAGATGATGAAAGAATAAATGGCAAAGTTGAAGATCAAGAATTAAGACAACAAAGGCATTAGGATATTTTGTAAGTGTGTTGGCAGTAAATCCAAATAATTGGAATATTTACTATAGCTCTCTAAATATCGAGAGGATATGTTTTAAAGAGAATCACCATGTGAATTCCCTCGATTTAAATGGATCAAAGATCCATGCCATTTATTTAGTTGAGTTGCAAAAGATTAATGACATGATGGCATGATGACATGATGCAATGCAAAAATAAAAGAGCAAGCATAAATGAAACACACGGAGGTCATAAAATATGGAAGTCTTCTGGATCGTCGGTCTCGGGGCGTTACAATTTAACTATATTTTTTAAACCATAGTGATTGGATTGGAAGTGCAGAAAAAGTGCGATGAATTTTTATCCCGTTGCAACGCACGGTCTATTTTTCTAGTAAAAATTATAAGCACTCCATTAGTAAACGGAGGCCGTACAAGTTATGATATTCCCGTTATCCTATGGTCTAAAGCTACCGTCCCCTTCTTGCCAAACACCCTGTCAGGGGTAGTAGAACAACTCCCTAGGGATCGCATCCGCCATGGCGTCCACCTCCCCGCGTCGCTCCGGCGGATCCTCGCCGTCCTCGCCCCTCCTCCCCTCCCCCTCCTCCCCGACCTCCCTCGCGACGGCTAACGGCGTCGGGCGGCTGCCGAGCCTCCGCAGCGCAGCGCGGTTCCTACGCCGCACGGGCAGCCGCCGCTTGATGCGTGAGCCGTCGGTGGCAGTGCGGGAGACGGCGGCGGAGCACCTCGAGGAGCGCCAGGCCGACTGGGCCTACTCCAAGCCTGTCGTCGTGCTTGACGTGCTCTGGAATCTAGCTTTCGTCGCTGTGGCAGCAGCCGTTCTCGCCGCCTCCCTCACGGAGCGCCCCGCCGTCCCGCTCCGCTTCTGGCTTGCCGGTTACGTGCTGCAGTGTCTCCTTCACGTTCTCTGCGTCGTCGTCGAGTACAGGCGCCGTTGCCGCGCGGGTGGGGCTGGGGTGCAGCAGGATGATGCGGGAGATGGGGATTTCAAGCTCAGGTGCGTGTTTTGCTCTGTTCCTTCCACATACTAAGTAAATTTGATTACATAAATTAATCAACTACATAAATTAATTTATTGTTACAGTAATAATATTGCCACATCAACTATCACCAGCGTTTATTCCCAAATTTTTGTATCTCCAGCTTTAGATTGTTCTATCTGCTCTCAGTGCTTTATGTGGCCTAGTAGGCACATTCTTCTTGGAAATTATACTTATTTTGATTTATTTTAAGAAATATACCAGAGCAGGCGAGTTAACATCAAGCAAAGCCTATTTTTGTACGTTTTAGTAGTGATTGGGCAGGGGAATGGTAGTTTGCACGAGGGAGTTCGTCGAGGTATTAGGCGTGTGAAGTATAATTTTACTCCCATTCCCTTGTTTGGTATGATGGGAATTAGTTCAGGATGAAGGCCTCCCCATGAATTAACAGGGTTCCCCCATGGAAACAAATCGGTGGGAATTGGCACCCTCAACTCCCATTCCCCTTCCCACTTAAACTCCCCTTCCCTCTAAACAAGCAGTGGATCTTTTGCCCTCTTACCCCTCAACTCCCATTCTTCATCTCTAATTCCCACGAGCCAAACACATTAGTGCTTTTGTGCGCGTCCGTTGATTTTTGCACATCTTCCCAAACTAGGCACTGAATTGTTGGTCATGGATGAGGTATACGTGAAATGTCAATTGAATGGCTTGAAGGTATTATAGGGTGGTCGACTAGATGTCCGGCTATTCATTCTTTGATAAGGTTTTGCAGTATTGAATTTGCGTGGCTTGTTCTTTGGTTAGGAAACTACCCAAGGGATGAGGGCAAATACTAGTTCTTTTTTTTAGAAAAGGAGGAATACCCCCGGCCTATGCATCTGGACAATGCATACGGCCATATTATTAATTATTAACACAAGACCTTACAAAGTCGTACAACAGTAAGACCAAAGCCACCGTCTAAGCAACATCTGTCGCTACTCCTATCCAGTTGATAAAGGGGCGCTGATAGTCCGGGCCTAATACCAAACAGACCTCGCAGCCAAACCTAACATCTAAGACCGGAGGTCCCAACCAGGGGCGCTTTGCGGGTATGGGCACCCACCGATCCGGCGTGCTCCTCAACCAGTCGCTTTGCACGGTATAAGGCCGTCGCAGCCACCGCCACCAATCCATCTTCAGTGCTGTCTGCTTTGCATCGACCTTGCCCGGTCTAGCGGCCACCGACGCCACCACAACGCCAGACAGTGTCGACCTCCTGCGCGTGTCCATCACCACACATCTGACGCCAAGCCTCCGCTGCTCCATGCCGCCAAGAGCCGCCGCCATGAATATGTAGAAAGAAACACCGCTCCACCGAAGAAGCCATCTGCTGGTCCCTCGAGCCTGAGTGCATCTCAGAATGCCGCCCCCAAGGGGGTAACGACACATGAATGCCGCCGTCATCCGATCAAATGATCTAGGGTTTCCCCCGGAGGTATTAGGTGGGTTTGGGATTTGTACCTCGATGATGCCTTCATGATGGAAACGATGATAAGGGCATCGTCATCACCAGCTCCGGCCAACGACCAAAGACCAAGTTTTCGGGCCAGTTCTTTTGGCAGCTTAAAAAATAAGCCACCCCCAACTTTTCCCATAAGCCGCCTCTCTTGTTCATTGGGGCTTTTGAGTTAGTTATGGGATAACTAATTTAGAAGTCTCAACAAACTTAGAGAGCGGCTTATTTTTTAAGCTGGGGAGAGGCAGCTTAATATTTAAGCCACCCAAAAGAACTGGCCTTTCACTCGGATCCGTCCCAAGACATCCACCCGACAACCTGTGCACTGTCTCGACCGCCTTCAAAGCCCCGGATCTAGCCGCCTAGATCCGGCGACCAACCGCAACAGCAGTGCCACCGAGGAGCCTCGCACACCGCCATCGCTGAATGCGCCACCACTGGAGCCTGGGAGGAGGACTCCCACTCCACCTCGCCAAACCGCGAGAGCCGCCGAGATCGATCCCGCACGCTCATCACCGTCTCTGATCTGAACCAATCCGTGGCAAAACCACGAGATCGGCGATGCAGATCCGCCTTGGATAGGGACAGCACCACGCCATGCCGTCGCGGGAAGCCCGAGCTTCACCCGCCGCCACCTTCCAGGGCCGCCGCCCCGGGATCTAGTCGCCGCCGACAGGCCGGGCCGCCGCCACGCGACCAAAACGCTATGCCCGCGAGCCCATCGAGCGGCGGCGCCACCAGATCTTCCTCGAGCCGCAGCCGCCTCCCCACTCAAGACCACGCCGCCGCCTTGCGCCGTCGCCTAACGCGCCGCCGCGCCGCAGCGACGCAGATCGGGGGAGAGCGCCCCGGCGCCATGGGTGACCCGCCTCACCTGATCTGGCGCAGGAGGGAAGAGAGCCTCCGCCGCCGCCATCAGCCGCCTGGGGCTTTGCCCGGCGACCTCCTCTAGCGGCGGCGGAGGGGAGGGGGAGGATGGACGTGCCCGCCGGCGGCGGCTAGGGTTTTCACCCGAGCCGCCCTAGCGGGAGGGCGACGCGGGGGTGCTCTCTTCGGCCAGAGCAGGCCAGGTCCCAGCAAAGACTAGTTCTGGTGCATAGTTTAAATCATCGGAAATAGTGGGGTTATCTTGAGGGTCATTTATGGTAGAAAGGGTGACTTGTAAAACGGAGCCAGAAAAATGGCTTACTAGTGTAGTTTTCTGCCGTGGGCGTAGTTTTTCAGTGACTAGTTCACTTCTCTGCCAATCCTTATCATTTTCAGGACTGGTTCTATTGAACGTGATCCCTATGTTAGATGATGAATGTGTGCTCACTCTTCTATTCCATTTGTCAAGGTTCAGTTGCTTGTGATTAGCACTTGATTGCAATCTGATCACTAAAAAAGATTATTGATTGAAGTATCATCCATGATGGATTGCGCAAATGTAGATAGGATTTTGAGCCTCCTTCCTGAGTTGGTTGTTTGAGATTGTTAAATATGGAATTATGGTTGAACCATGTAAATGGATTCTTTGAAACAAGTCCAATGCTAAAATGTGTATCATTTAATTGTTACCATCATTGTATTCATTTTACCTGTATTGTTTGTTTCCATGTTCTTTAGATAAACATTTGTTTATTCTCTGTAATTCTGCACTCTGGGCTAGTTACTTTAATGTTTAAATGTTAATTATTTTACCATCCTACGCATAGTTTATGAGCTGGATTACTTTGTCCAGTATTGTCAAGCACTTGGAGCCTGGAAACACGATGTTTTCCTTCATATGGTGGATCATTGGATTCTATTGGGTATCTGCAGGTGGTCAGGCTTTATCACAAGATGCTCCTCAACTTTACTGGTATGTCTCAAGTAGTCTTGGCATCTGAATGATGCTATGCTTCTTAACATTTGTGCTTGTTTTCTAACATAGCTTTTTTGTTGCAGGCTCTCCATTGTGTTTCTGGCATTTGATGTTTTCTTTGTGGTATTCTGTGTTGCCCTTGCTTGTTTGATTGGCATTGCTGTCTGTTGCTGCCTACCTTGCATTATTGCCATCTTGTATGCTGTAACTGATCAGGTATGCTAGTTCCTGTGGTTGGAGAAATATATCCTTTGAGAGAGTTGTAATTAAGATCTGGGTGTGAGTGCTTCGTCTTCTAGATACGTTAGTTTCTGCCAAATACAGTGGCTAATGCTCTGTTTGGATAATACAGACAGTCAGACACTTAGACATACCTTATTACAGTATCTTGACTGTCATCTGTTTTTTTGCCTCTGGTTGATCTATTGTGTTTGTAATTCATAAGGAAGCAATAACTTTTCGCACGGCGTTATAACAAACCTTAAATAGAGGACCCTGATAAGTGCCACACGTGTGTCACGAAGCAATTCCGCCCTGACGTTTTTTGATGGCAAGTTTAGTTACCAGAAGAGGATGACAACTTTCTGTTTGGATGGCAAGTTCCAATTTTTTTAGTTTTTTTTTCCGGATGGCAACTTTAGTGTAAAAAATGTCAGGGTGGTGTTACTTCGTGCCACACGTGTGGTACTTATCATTTGGATAAATAGAAGCACTAGCCAATTTTAATATAATATGTTACATATGCACTGATGTTTTCAATTCTATTTTGTAATATAGCCTTATTCGTTCCATGCTACAACTATAATGGTTTACTACTATTTATAAATGATCCATGTTAAATGAGAGGGGGGAAGGAGGGGGTGGGCGGTGATTTCATTGAGTATTCCATTTTATAAAGATGCAAGGAAAGTGACCATCTCTCTGGTACTGAAACTATGGCTTGTGTCACGTTAAGCAGGAAGGAGCATCCGAGGAGGATATTAATAGCCTATCCAAATACATGTTTCGGACAATGGGTGATGCAGACAAGCTGGTTGCTGGAATTGCAGCACCTGTTTGTGGAGTAATGACTGAGTGTGGCACCGACCCTCCCATTGAGCACATTCTTTCAGCTGAGGATGCGGTAAGTTCTTGAATAGAATTTTTTTAATATAATTTATCAGTCTTATTACTATTCTCATCCTAAGTTACTCATGATCCATGGTCACATCAGAATGTACTAGAAACGCCTTTTAGAATTAAGTTTGTTACAAGGATTTTAGGATATTTTCAGTAAACTGATCCTGTATTCCCTCCAGTCACTACAGAATGACTTTATTACCTTTTAATGTCAATGTCAATAAGGTTATTGCTAGTATTGTGGAAATATTTTCATTATTAATTTACTCATCATATTATAGGCAACAACTTGGGTTCCAAGTTAACAGTTTTTTTAGGCTTGCATGAATATATCCATCCAATGGCCGTTAATCTGCCCAGAGCTATAACTAACATGGTAGTTTTTCCAGTTAGAGGAGGTGATGCAATTAAGTACTAGAATGGTAATGGTAAACAGTACAAAAGGGACACACAGCCCACACACGCCACAGCGGTGCCACCGTACACATGCAAATGTGTGCATGTTCCCTACAGACACTAGGAAAAATATTGGAGGCCCCATGGAGCAACTTAACGGGGGCACTCCCTGGCCCACTCAAATCTGTCAAACACCAAACTGTCATTATGTCCTGATCAACATTTATACTTGTCAATACAGGAGTGCTGCATCTGCCTATGCCCATATGAAGATGGTGTTGAGCTACGAGAACTCCCCTGTAATCATCATTTCCACTGCACCTGCATAGAGAAGTGGCTTCACATAAACGCGACATGTCCACTGTGCAAGTTTAACATCGTCAAGTGCAACCTTGGTAGCGAAGAGGTTTAGGCAGCACTAGTCAGAAGGTCTCTTGATACTTTCCCTTCCAGCAGGTATCGTCAGCTGTAATGCATATTGGGTTCTGGTTATAAATGGCTGGTTGAATCATGGCATATACAAGTGGTCACGTGCGGTATCTCCCATGAAGTGATTTCCATATTTTTCCTGTAGCATATCATTAAGGCAAAGTGTGTGGTGTACATTCTTTTCTCAGCTTTGACCAGTTTGCATTGTTCTCATGTTTGTTGTGTAGCTCTTGCTGAAACACATGAAAACGGTTATTTGTACAATTGTTTGATGAATTGGGACATGGTTACATGTACACAGTCTTATTTTTAGGGATACAGTCGAGTCTCTTGCTCGGCTGCTAAAACACTTGCAGAGTACGTGCTGTTGGGTTCTTAAGATCCATTGTACTGGACTTCCTAAGATACATGGTGTCTGTATTGCATACTGCTCGACTGCGCTGCGTGAAACCAGAACATAATGGCAATTTCACGAAATCTAAAGTTCCTCTCATTGCCATTTGCTAGTTCCATCAGATGAATGTTTCTCACTGCCAAATCTATCCTTCGATGGAAGTGTTAAACAGATAAACGAGCACTATATTTATAGTCTGAGCACCTTATTGCAGTTCATGTTTCATTGGACAAAACTAGTATTCTCAAACTCTTGTAATAAATTGCAATTTGGTCTTTGCTTTATTTGTCAGTGCAATAGCATCTATGCTCATGTACAGCTTTGATTGTGCAAATACGAAACTGTTACATGTACCGTAAGAGATGATTTACAGGCTTGCCACAGGCATGATGTAGAAGGTGGCTCGAGATGTGGCAGAGCTTTCTTGCTGTCCTTGAGCCGAAACTCAACTGTAGTAACCACAACAGATCCGCCATTGCTCAGCATGTGTGCCCTTCTACTTCCATAGCTGCACAAGCATATACAGACACTAGGAATACTTGTGCATCATCTAAAAACAAGGGAATACTGTACTTGCGCGGTTCTGGAATATTCTGAAAATGAGAGGTAAAGAGTTCCAATCTGTCTAGATCCCCACAATTGTATAGCTTGTTGCTTGAATAACTATACACGGGCAATGGTTCATTTGGGTCACACTTCTTGGAAATGCATATAGATTGAGTGGAACGTCCCGTGGTCCAACCCAGTTCAACACCATGAGCCTACATAGCGTGCTGATTGTCCCATAATATAGGAGCATTTTTTATACTAGTGTAGTGTAAAAAATGCTCTTATATTATGGGGACAGAGAGAGTACTATGGTAGTCCCTTTGTCTCAAAATAAATAATATAAGAGCATTGTAGTGTAAAAAATGCTCTTATATTATGGGACAGAGGGAGTACTACAGTAGTCCAACAACAACAACAACAACAACAACAACAACAAAGCCTTTAGTCCCAAACAAGTAGGGGTAGGCTAGAGGTGAAACCCATAAGATCTCGCGACAAACTCATGGCTCTGGCACATGCCAAACAAGCTTTCACGCAACCCTGTCCATAGCTAGTTCTCTGGTGATACTTCAATCCTTCATGTCTCTCTTAACGGACTCCTCTCATGTCAAATTTGGTCTACCCCGGCCTCTCTTGACATTCTCCGCCCGCTTTAGCTGCCCGCTATGCACTAGAGCTTCTGGAGTCCTACGCTGAATATGCCCAAATCATCTCAAACGATGTTGGACAAGCTTCTCTTCAATTGGTGCTATCCCAACTCTATCTCGTATATCATCATTCCGGACTCTATCCTTCCTCGTGTGGCCACACATCCATCTCAACATACGCATCTCCGCCACACCTAATTGTTGAACATGTCGGCTTTTAGTCGGCCAACACTCTACACCATACAACATTGCTGGTCGAACAGCCGTCCTGTAGAACTTCCCTTTTAGCTTTTGTGGCACTCTCTTGTCACAGAAAATGTTAGAAGCTTGGCGCCACTTCATCCATCCGGCTTTGACTCGATGGTTCACATCTTCATCAATACCCCCATCCTCCTGTAGCATTGACCCCAAATATCGAAAGGTGTCCTTTTGACGTACCACCTGCCCCTCAAGGCTAACCTCCTCCACCTCACACCTAGTAGTAACGAAACCGCACAACATGTACTCGGTTTTAGTTCTACTAAGCCTAAACCCTTTCGATTCCAAGGTTTGTCTCCATAACTCTAACTTCCTATTTACCCCCTTCCGAGTATCGTCAACTAGCACCACATCATCCGCAAAGAGCATACACCATGGGATATCTCCTTGTATATCCCTTGTGACCTCATCCATCACCAAGGCAAAAAGATAAGGGCTCAAAGCTGACCCCTGATGTAGTCCTATCTTAATCGGGAAGTCATCAGTGTCGACATCACTTGTTCGAACACTTGTCACAACATTATGGCGCATGTCCTTGATGAAGGTAATGTACTTTGCTGGGACTTTGTGTTTCTCCAAGGCCCACCACATGACATTCCTCGGTATATCATATGATACAACCATGTATAATTTAAATTCAGAGATCGACGCGGTTTCGATTGGAGCTGATATGGAGCGATGTATATCAAAATACCCACTGTTAAGTTTTGAATATGAGCAACCACTAGTAGATAGATGCATGCATGCTGAAGCATTGCAAGCGATGTGCATCAGGAGAGAAGAGAAGCCTATTCAGGTTAAGATGATAATTGCTTCGGTGTTAGACAGTCATGCATCAAGAGGAAACGAAGGAAAAGAATACTTTAGTTATTTTTGTAAGCTACGTTCAGGAGGAGGCACCAAGGAGTCCACCGTCAGAATCAAAAGAAGAAGAATATTATTATTTCTTTTCCTGCCAATCAAGGAAGCCATGTACGTGAGAAGGCCATTTATTTGGGAGTTTTTGAGCTTGAAGGATATTGGTTGGGGCCCACCCAGATTGACCCAACGCATGCACAAACCAGCTCATGCACGAAAGCTAGTACTAGTTTTATTTTGTTTCAATCTTTCAAGTCGGTTTAGATATGCTTACGTGTTACCTTCTGTTTTAAGCACGTAGCAAGTCTTGCTTTCCAAGATAGTTAGGGTGCAGCTATTATATAAAGCCAAACTAGTTCTTTGTAAAAGGGAGGTTATATTTTTATGATAGACACAATGTGTTTTTAGGGTAAATACCCGTATCGAGTTTTGGGGGAAGCTATCTAAAAATCCCTAAGTTTTGGAGGAAGCTTTAGAAAACCTCTGTGTTGCGATTTCTCTTCGTGGAAATTGTTTTGTGCGTGAGTACCATCGTCGAGATTGGTTTTCTCGTGCTAAGCCGTAAGGTTCAAACCCTCTACTTCGTGTACATCGCGTGCACGGGCGAGAGGTTACTACTGCTGGTGGTGGAGTGTCGTGAAAGGTCGGGCCGCAACAACGGATCGGATCTCGCCATCGAGGTTCGGTTGACATCAGGTGGTATTCAGAGCGAGGTTGTTCACGACACTGTGTAGGAGATGACTGAATTATCACGGAAGCTAAGCTATGGATTTCAACTAGAGGAGGAAGGTCGATGGGATGGGCTTTTTCATACTCGTGTTGTGGTACAGGAGAGATCATGTGCCATGACAATCGACCACATGAGTTTGATCAATGCTGTAAGCATCGAGATGGTGGAGAAGCTAGATCTATCGGTGACACCACGAGCGCAACCATACTTGTTCCGCTGGGGTTGTGATGTGCTCACTGTCACGCACCAAACCAAGGTACCATTTTGGTTGGGAAATTATTTTTGCGTGATTTTCTGCGATGTGATTCCGGAACCGATGATTTCATGTCATTTGTTATTGGGCGAGCCATGGTACAAAGAGCATGATGTGGTGTATGATTGCAAAACACACACATATACCGTCAAGAGGGGTAAGAAGTACAACCTCGTGCCAATGGGTGAGGAACGTTTTCTTTCTTGGAGAAAAGAACATCTTGAGAAGATACAAGAGCACAAAGAAGAAGACAAGAAGAAGGCCGAAGTTGCTGAAATTTTTACCGCCGTCGTTCAATCTGTAGATCAAAATATTGCAAAAGAGATTGACTCGAAACCGGGGACGGTTTCGTTTCAAGGGGGAGAGTATGATACAACCATGTGTAATTTAAATTCAGAGATCGACGCGGTTTCGACTGGAGCTGATATGGAGCGATGTATATCAAAATACCCATAGTTAAGTTTTGAATATGAGCAACCACTAGTAGATAGATGCATGCATGCTGAAGCATTGCAAGCGATGTGCATCAGGAGAGAAGAGAAGCCTATTCAGGTTAAGATGATAATTGCTTCGGTGTTAGACAGTCATGCATCAAGAGGAAACGAAGGAAAAGAATACTTTAGTTATTTTGGTAAGCTATGTTCAGGAGGAGGCACCAAGGAGTCCAACGTCAGAATCAAAAGAAGAAGAATATTATTCTTTCTTTTCCTACCAATCAAGGAAGGCATGTACGTGAGAAGGCCATTTATTTGGGAGTTTTTGAGCTTGAAGGATATTGGTTGGGGCCCACCCAGATTGACCCAACGCATGCACAAACCAGCTCATGCATGAAAGCTAGTACTAGTTTTATTTTGTTTCAATCTTTCAAGTCGGTTTAGATATGCTTACGTGTTACCTTCTGTTTTAAGCACGTAGCAAGTCTTGCTTTCCAAGATAGTTAGGGTGCAGCTATTATATAAAGCCAAACTAGTTCTTTGTAAAAGGGAGGTTATATTTTTATGATAGACACAATGTGTTTTTAGGGTAAATACCCGTATCGAGTTTTGGGGGAAGCTGTCTAAAAATCCCTAAGTTTTGGAGGACGCTTTAGAAAACCTCTGTGTTGCGATTTCTCTTCATGGAAATTGTTTTGTGCGTGAGTACCATCGTCGAGATTGGTTTTCTTGTGCTAAGCCGTAAGGTTCAAACCCTCTACTTCGTGTACATCGCGTGCACGGGCGAGAGGTTACTACTGCTGGTGGTGGAGTGTCGTGAAAGGTCGGGCCGCAACAACGGATCGGATCTCGCCATCGAGGTTCGGTTGACATCATCATAGGCCTTCTCCAAGTCAATGAACACCATATGCAAGTCCTTCTTTTGCTTCCTGTATCTCTCCACAAGTTGTCGTACCAAGAAAATGGCTTCCATGGTCGACCTCCCAGGCATGAAACCAAAGTGATTTTTGGTCACGCTTGTCATTCTTCTTAAGCGGTGCTCAATGAATCTCTCCCATAGCTTCATTGTATGGCTCATCAGCTTAATTCCAATTAGTACAACTCTGAACATCCCCGTTGTTCTTGAAGATTGGTACTAATATACTCCGTCTCCATTCTTCTGGCATCTTGTTTGCCCAAAAAATGAGGTTGAGAAGCCTGGTTAGCCATACTATCGCTATGTCCCCGAGGCCTTTCCACACTTCAATGGGGATACAATCAGGGCCCATCGCCTTGCCTCCTTTCATCCTTTTTAAAGCCTCCTTGACCTCAGACTCCTGGATTCGCCGCACAAAACACATGCTGGTCTCATCAAAGGAGTCGTCCAGTTCAATGGTAGAACTCTCATTCTCCCCATTGAACAGCTTCTCAAAGTACTCCCGCCATCTATGCTTGATCTCCTCGTCCTTCACCAAGAGTTGGTCTGCCTCGTCCTTGATGCATTTGACTTGACCAATATCCCTCGTCTTCCTCTCTCGGATCTTGGCCATCTTATAGATATCCCTTTCACCTTCCTTCATGGCTAACCGTTGGTAGAGGTCCTGATGCGGAGCATCCAATGGCTATCTTCATGTACACCACCATAGCAGCTCAAGCCCCAAGTGAACCTACCGGACTTAAGGTGAACCCGCTCCTCTTCGAGATTTACATGAATATCCTTTGGACTTGGTCACTACCTCAAACGGAAACTCTGTGCATTCATAGGTACCAAGGAGATGACCGGGAGGACATGAGGACGAAGATCCAAGCATACATGGAGGAGAAGAGCGAAGAAGGAAGCGAGGAGGCGAAACCCCCTGGACACCCCGGGTGCCCGGCCCCTTCAACTCCGGGTGCCCGGCCACCACCACCCGGGAGCTGCGCCTGGTTGGTCCGGGTGCTCGGCTGCCCCCGGTGCCCGCCCTGCCCACCTCCACCGCATCCCCGGTGCCCGCCCATCCCAACCGGCCGCCTGGAGCCGCCCCGGGTGCCCGGGCTTGGGACCCCCGGGTGCCCGGCCACCTCCTAGCCGACTCCCTGTCGAGGCCGGGTGCCCGGCCCCTGGCGCCCCGGGTGCCCGGCCAAACCTGGGCGTTCTCCTCTGACCGGTCCGGGTGCCCGATCCCTTGGCCCCGGGTGCCCGGACACCTCCGGAACAGCCACGTACTTTTGGGGTCTTTGACCCATGTACCCCCCTCTCTCCCATTTCGTCCCTAGGCCTTATATATTCACCCCCTAGCCCATTTGGAAGGATAGCAAAGTATTTTAGATCACCAAAGAGAGCTTTGCTCCTTGTATCCCCTCCTCTTTGGAGATCAAGCCCCCACCTAGGGAAGAATCCTTTGGATTGTCAAGGCCTCCTCTTGGAGAAGATCATCATAAAGACCTCACCTAATGGGAAGAACTTACCTAGTGCTATTTTCCTTGAATTGTTCATGTAATCTTGTGGATCTCAAGTATGCTACTCTAGTGGATGTGAAATTTGGGTTTGTTTGAGTGTTTTGTGCCTTGTGTTCTTGAGTGTTCTTCCTCCTTTTCCCCCTCCAAGTGTGAAAACATCCCCTCTAGGGTTTCACCCTACAACATCTTGGTATCATGAGCAAGGTTGATTCGCATCTTGGAGTCCCATCCCCCCATTTGCTAGCTTGATTTTGTTGTTTTTCGTCCAAATTCGAAAATCCCCACAAAAATAGCCCCAAAATTTTTCTTGCAATTTGTTGGATCTTGTGAGATTTGGTTGTTTTGGTCCATGGATTTGATGTTTGGCAAGTGGATCTAGCCCCTCACCAACAATCCCCACCTTTCCCACCACGAAATCCTCGAAGTCTTGCATTTCCCCCAAATTTTCCGCCCAAATCGGAGACCACCGGGTGCCCGCACGTCGAACCACCGGGCACCGGCACCCCTGGGCCATTTCCCCCTGTCCACCCCGGGCACCCGCACCTCCCACCCCCGGGTGCCCGCACCCCCCAGAAACAGCCCACCAACAAAAATCGTTTCGACCATAACTTCCAACTCCCAAGTCTGTTTTTCGTGTTCTTTAGCTCGTTTGGAAGCTCTTGACATCCCCATACACTCATCTCATTACCACCACCATTAGCCCCCATCCAAAATCATTACAAAAACACCCACCTTTTGCATTTGACCGATTGCAATTTCCGTTTCCTAAGGTGTTTCGGCTACTTAGGAGCGGGTGACATCGTCATCACCATCATCACCTCGGAGTCATCTTCACCGCTAACCTTAAGAAAGGACGGTAACCTCGACGACACTTACTTCTTACCTTGCTTTTGCATTGATAGCCCGAGCCATTTTGCGTTTCTTACCCATCGAGACTAGCAAGTTGAGAATTGCCGGGCTACGCTATTGTGCACAATAGTGATCGTGTTATCATCTTTGTGCCATAAGTCTCTCCCGTGCATATCTTACATACTTGTCTCATATCATACTCGGCACGAGCATCAAGCATAGAAAAAAAAGAAAAAATAAGAAAGAAAAGCTTTTAAGCAAAAGAGGAGAAACAAAGAGCTTGTAAGCAATAGCATTGAGCCGTTTGCATAGTTATATCATCTTGGTCATCGCATACATAGCATAGTTGGGATTGAAGACGTCACGTTCCTCGCATAGGTTGGTTCACAAGCGTATCTTGCTCATTTGAGCAATCGAGCTAGCGTCTCTCTAGCATTCGCACAACAAGAGCATTTTCCGTGGTTGCACATTTTGAGCTCACTCCTTGGTTGTGTGGATCCCATCTATCCTCCGTGTGTGTGTTCCTAGTGATATTTGGGTTTGATCTATTTGCTTTACTTGCATTTTTGTGAACCTTCTCAACCTTATCGATATCTTGACTAAAATTTGCTTGAAATTTTTGCCACCATCCTAACCGAGCTCCTCCATAAGCCTCTTATGTGTAGGTGTGAGAAACAAACCCGGTTCCAATTCTCCTATTGTGGCATTACATTGAGTGACACTTGTTACATCCTCAATCCTCGGAGAAGGTAACTTTGGTATTATTCTCTCATTTTCCTACCCACCCCACTTGGTTATGATGGATAGGCCAAGTTCATTCGTGAATCCGCTTTTCAAGGAGCAAGGTGGTGATAACGGCTACGTCACCAAGAACCACTTCATCGCGCAACGAGCGCCACATCAAGAGAAGCTCCCCAAGCTCAAGTCCGCGACTTCCACGAGCTACTACGACCTTGACACCGATCACGAGCTTCCTTTCTATGGGACTCAAGACCCGAGGAGTATCTCGAGTGGGAGTGCAAGATGGACGACTACCTCAAGCTACATCAAGTCCCTTCCGAAGACCAAGTGAAGCGCGCCTCAAGTAACTTCCACGATTACGCGTTGACATGGTGGCTTCATACACCTTCGATGACCTTCGTCACGAGTTGGCCCAAGACGAAGAAAGCTATGTGGCGAGCGTTTTTGCCTTCCACCTACACGGAACATCTTCAACGCCAATTGGAGAACACCATCCAAGGATCCAAGTCCCTCGACGAGTACTTCCTCGAGATAAAGAAAGCCTTGCGACGAGCCGGTGTGGACGACCCCATTTGGATGAAGTTCTACTTCATGATGGGATTGAACAACGGCATCTCCAAGATTATCTTCCTCGAGAACTACAAGTCCCTCGACGACAACTATATTGGTGCTCTCAAGGCGGAATAAGAATTTATGAAGGCCAAGACTTCTCCACCCCAAGCACACTTCTCGAAGACCAACCTCAAGGATGACGAGCATGAGGCTAGTACCACCATGATGTCCAAGCCCGACAAGATCCAAGACCACACTCCCAAGTTTGACTCCACCGCCATCCCTCTTTGTGCCATTAATGACGCCGAGTCTACTTCGACTCTTTTTCAAGACGGTGCGGCGACGATTACAACTATGGAGACCCTCAAGGAGCAAGCTTTCAAGGCGAGCGACATGCTGGCGAGCAAGGATAATGCTTCCAACTTTGGAGGCAAGAGTGATGATGTGCCATCTTCGGCCTTCATCCACGGCGACGACGGGGAGAAGGTTGAGCATGGGACTATCCCTTCAACCAAGGCGGCATAGGCATTGAGCATGGAGACATTTGCAGCAACATCTCTTCGACACCCACATATGAAGAGATGCCCCAACTCCCATGTGAGGAGAGCCACTACCACATGAGTGACATGAGTGGCTCCACCATATGTGACATTGAGTGCATTTCCTATGAGAGGATGAGTGTGACCACCACTAGCCCCACACTTGAGAGCATGCACACATCCTATGTGAGGTTGAGATCCATTTGAGTGACTCCACTAACCATATGAGTGAGTGCATCCTTAAGGGAGTGAGTGAGCCACAACACTTAGTTTGTGAGGTAGTTGACACGGCATGTGAGGCCACTATGATTTCTCACGACTTAACCTCTACTCCGAGTGTGTTTTGTTCTTTGGTGCTAGGTCTCCTACATGAGGACATGCCTATCCTCGACGAGTCCATACCTCCAATGGAGACATCGATGGCCATGGTGGAAGATGATGCACCCCCCACATGGTTCCATCAAGATGAAGATGACAACGAGTGGATCTTCGACACCTCATCTACAACACATGAGCGGCGCTCCAAAGGTAAAATAGGTGATGGTGCTTCTCTTGTCCCACTAGTGGACTCTCTTAACATTTATTGCTCCCATGATGATGATCACCTTATGGATTCACCACATACTATGTCTTCTACATGCTTAGATATGCCACCTACTTACGATGAATATGATGATGAGCATGTTGATTTGCCTAGTTGTGATACTATGCTCCATAGGATATCTTGTGAAAATTCTAGCGGTCACGTCATGTTTGACAATCCTTTAAACTTGTCATATGCTATGGGTGAGATTTCCCATAATTGCTTGCATCATATGCATACCATTCATAACAATGCTCTAGATATCACTAGTGATGCATTCCACAATTTGAGTCTCCATTATGCTATACATAATAACAAACCTCTCATGATGGATGGCATGTTTCTATATCACGCATTTCATTTATTTGAGCATTGGCTATTTTGTGCTAACCAACACATGCATGTGCGCATCATAAGGGATGATGTGTACATATACCACTCACACACAATTTTCCCTTTGTCTTTGTTTTGTGTAGGTACTCACGTATACTCGTCAACCTCTCAATCCCAAGAGTTGACGAAACGAGTTCTTGAGAGCAACGATGATTTGGGATCCCGTGGATTATCCTTACCAACATTCCCTTCGCGCAAGGACTATGCGTTTCTCTTTTACTTGGATCTCACACGGCTTTGGGATATATATCACTTGTTACGTCATGCACATCTTCTCGTGTTCACTTTGCATGCTATGCCTCCTTCCATGCCTTTGACATGCAATTGTGACCCTTGCTTGCACTTACATATGATTCACCGTTATATTACTTCTATGTGTATTCGTCGGCTTGGTGGAGATACTTGTTGCTATTGCCATGTTTACCATGTGCCACATGCCATTGTTGATTCTTGTGTTGGGAGAGTCATATTGTTCAATTGCTATTTACATAGGATTTCTTACCAATACAACGATGATACATTACTCATATCTTGCTTTCATGCTTGTGATATGTCATGTGCATTATATATGCTCACTATTTGCACACATGACATGATTGCTATGATTACTTCTAGTATGTTGCATCCTTGCACTACTAGCTTGCTTCACTTGATCACTATGATAGCTTGCTTTGTTGCATCACCCATGTTCCATTATTAATCGCTTTCTTGGGTTGATGACATATATGCTCATGCCTCTCACTTGAATTGTCTTGATCGTTGTCTCTTGTCTCCATTAGTTGCATCTCTCATCTCACCTTGTATTGAGTGCCACCTTGCTATGCTTATTGATCGTGGAGACTTGGACATATTACTTGTGATGCATGCTTTCTTGTTTGGGCCGAATTCATTTGGTTGTTATCGCATCATATGCTTCCATACAATGCCATGTCCCCTTGTCCTTTCTTATGATAAGAATGACGAAAATACTTGTTGGGTGACTCACCATATGAATAGGTTTTGCATCTTCGCTAACCTCATTTGTTTTTCTCGAGTGTTTGTCATGTTCTTTCATTTTGAAGGATACACAAGGCGGTACCATCAGGAGGCATCTTGGGCATGCGAAGGCATACACGTTGCGCGACAACAACATTTTTGACATACTCATCAAGGTGCATTCCTTCCTTGTGAGCCATCCTCACATCACATATGCTTGGATTTCATGGATGCACCACCCGTATACCACTCTTGCCATGACATTGACCATTGGTATATCAACACTCTTTTGGCACATTGCACCCAAACCTTCATATTTGTAGATTGTGTGCCAACATGCCATGCTCCATGGTCATATCATACCCATAACAAATTTGCATATTATGCATGGATTGACTCACATTATGATTTCCTTGTTGCATCTTGTATCCCCATGTCATCCATGATTTATGAGCTTTTTCATTTCCTTAGCAAATTTGTTGTGATCTTTCTTGATGGACTCTTCATACATATTGATCACACTGCCAATCATCAATTGCATGGTCACATACCCACATTGAGCATCATTTACCATGTTCATGCTTTTGATACACAATCCCATTACGACATTGTAACGCCCCGGATCCGATGCGCTAGGTGTCTGCCAGTTATTCGCCGTCGTTGCCATGTCATTTGCTTGCGTGTTGCCCTTTGCCAGGTCATCATCTGCATTTTATCATGTCATCATGTGCATTTCATTTTGCATACATGTTCGTTTCATGCATCCGAGCATTTTCTCCGTTGTCCGTTTTGCAATCCGGCACTCCTATGTTCCCCGGCGTCCCTCTTTTTGCCTCTTCTCTTGTGCGGGTATTAAACTTTCTCGGAATGGCGAGGTTTGCCAAGCGACCTTGGTATAGCACCGTGAACCGCTGTCAAGTTTCGTGCCATTTGGAGGTCGTTTGGTACTCCAACGGTTAACAAGGTAACAAGTAAAGCCTCTTTGAGTTGCAGCCCAACACCCTTCCAAAGTGGCCAAAAGCCCAGCAAACTCCCTCCATGCTCTCGGTCGTTCGATCACGATCGCGTGGCGAAAACCGCTCCTCATTTGGACTCTCCTAGCTCCTCTACCTATAAATATAGCCCTCCCCAAATTCACGGATGATCCCCGAAACCCTAGATATTTTCCCCTCGCCTTGGACATGTCCGATCACGCGGACACGTCCGCCGCGCGCGCGCGTCAATCCGAGCTTGCCACGTGGCGCTTCGCCACCATGCCGCCGCGCCCGCCCCGGACCCGCAGCTGAGACCCTTGGCCCAGCGCCTGCGCCAAGCCGCGCCTGGATCCACCGCATCACGACCGCCGCCGCCTTTGCCTTTCACATGGCCGCTCTCCGCCGCCATGCCGCCCGCCGCGCCTGCTCCTCGCCCGCCGCTAGCGCCAGCGCGCCAACGCCTCCCCGTGGTCGCCCACAACCCACACTCCGCCGCCTCGCGCCATGCCCGCCGCCGCCCATGCCGCCCACACACGACCATGCCCGCCCAGAATCAAGGCCTACCACATGCGCGTTCTTCCGCCAGCGCCAGCCGCCTCCGCCGCGGCTCCCCTCGGCGGATCTGGTCGGGCGACGGATCCGCCGCCCCGGCCTCCTCCGGCGAACCCTCCGATGAGCTCAGCCACGCCTCGAAACTGTGTGCAACCCGCAGTTGACCCCAAATCCTCCCGGATCTATGTTATTTTCATTGCATGTTCATTGCATCACATCTCTGCATCCGTAGCTCCGTTTTGCGCGTATGATATGTCAAATTGTTCGTCTCGACGAGTACATCATTTCGTTCCATTGCATCATTTGCATTTGAGCTCATCTTGATGCCCGAAATGCTGTTGGAAGAGGGCTTCAGATCGTTAGTTCCAGAATCTTATCAGCTCGAGCTCTTTTGTCATTTTTGCCATGATTTATGTGTGCATCCTATGAGTATGAGCTCTACATGAATGTTGAAATATGCCATGCCATCTTTCCAGAGGTGTTGACCTTGTATTTTTGTGACTTGTGTGCTGAGTGTATCAAGCTTATAAAGTAGGGTAGTTGCTGTTGTTGTTTTCCTGACAGATTCTGTTATAATTTGATGCCATGTTAACATGCTTCCACTAATCAATCTATGCATAATCTGGAGATGCTCTATAAACATGTTTCGATATACATGTCTTTCTCTATCCATTCATGCCCTTGTTTGCAATTATAGCCTGCTGGAACATGTTCATTTCTTGCTCCAAAGTTGCTTGAAAATGTTTCCTGACAGATTGTTTGCATGAGATTCAATTTTCACGAGGTCGTTGTAGTTGATCCGTGTATGCTATGACCTTGCTCTTGCCATGCTTAGCTTCATAAACATGCCTTCTTGCTGTTGGTTGCCTTGCCATGCCATGTATTGCTCTGTAGTGATTGTTTCGAGCTCACGAACATGCCTACTAATTGTTGTTCCTGCCATGTATAAATCTGTAATAAAACTTGCCATGTTTACATGGGTGCCATCATATTTTCCGTGCCTTTTTGGCTCATGGTCAGTCAGGGTCTTTTGATATATGCTATTAGTAGATTCATGCCATGCCTTTGTTTGCCATGATAAGTTCTTGTAACATGTTGTTTGATAGCTCTAAACATTGCAACTGTTGTTATTTCTACTAAAGTCTGAAACTGTTATTACTTGCAATATCTCCATGTCATTTTGAGCATGTTCTAGTTGTTTCTGGAGATAGCTCAGTGTTCATGTTTTGTTATGCTTTACGTGTACTTCATGCCCATGCCTTTTGTTATTATGTTGGGGTGCTGTAGCATGTTGTTTTGATGCTTGTAAGATGCCTAGAAGCTGTTTTGGACAGATTGTGGTTATGACTTGTATAGGGTGCATGTGTTGAACTGTTTCTCCGTTTTGAGCGTGCTCTATATGAAACTTGCTTGATTTTGCATGTAGTTTCATATTATCATGTTGCATCCTTGTTTTGGTGTGTTTGCTTGATGTTTGGGTGCATTTTTCATCAATGCCATGTTCAACTTGTTTTGCTCATATCTTCTAGGCCGTAGCTCCGAATCTAATGAACTTTATATGTAACTTGACTAGATTTTCGTGTAGATTCTCGTGGTGCATCCTAACTTGCTGTTTAACAACTTCAACTTAAGGTTTATTCAGTTCTGGACCAATTTTGAAATATGCATATGAGGACTTACCGGAATTGTTATATGTTGTTTCCGGCCTCATTTAAACTTGCCTTGATGTGTTGTTCTTGTTTGCATCATCTCTTGCCATGAGTAGCTTCATGTAGCTTGGTCATGCATCATGCTTGTTGTGCATCATGTCTTGTCCATGTGTGGTGTGTTTACTTTGTTGTGTGCTCCTTCTCGATAGTTCCCGTTTCGTTGCGATCGTGAGGATTCGATTAAATCTACGGTTGGTTCGGCTTCATCCGTTCATCTTCTTCATGGACTCGTTCTTCTTCCTTGCGGATTTCAGGCAAGATGACCGCTACCCTGGATCTCACTACTATCATTGCTATGCTAGTTGCCTCGTTCTTTCGCTATCTGCGCTTCCTTTTAACTGTTTGTCCAGCCATCCCATATTGCCATGAACCCCTAACCTTTGACACCTTTCCTATGCAAACCGTTGTTTGGCTATGTTACCGCTTTTGCTCAGCCCCTCTTATAGCATTGCTAGCTGCAGGTGAAGTTGAAGATTTCTCCATGGTGGACAGGGTTTTATGTTGGGATATCACAATACCTCTTATATTATTAATGCATCTATATACTTGGTAAAGGGTGGAAGGCTCGGCCTTATACCTGGTGTTTTGTTCCACTCTTGCCGCCCTAGTTTCCGTCATACCGGTGTTATGTTCCCGGATTTTGCGTCCCTTACGCGGTCGGGTGATTTATGGGACCCCCCTGACAGTTCGCTTTGAATAAAACTTGTCCAGCAAGGCCCAACATTGACTTTTACCATTTGCCTCACCACCACCTACTTTTTCCCTTGGGAGTCGCTCTCTCGAGGGTCATCTTTATTTCAGCCCCCCCGGGCCAATGCTTGTCTAAGTGTTGGTCCAAACTAGAGCGCTTTGCAGCGCCACCTCAAGGAAACTTGAGGTCTGGTTTTAGTTGTACGGACTGCTCATCCGGTTGTGGCCTGAGACGAGATACGCGCGGCTACTATCAGGATGTCGGCACACCGGGAGGTTTTGCTGGTCTTGTTTTACCATTGTCGAAATGTCTTGATGTACCGGGATACCGAGTCTGATCGGAGTGTCTCGGGTGAAGGTCTATTCCTTCGATGATCGCGAGAGCTTGTCATGGGCTAAGTTGGGACACCCTGCGGGTATAAACTTTCGAGAGCCGTGCCCATGGTTATGTGGCGATGGGAATTTGTTAATGTCGGTTGTAGACAACTTGACACTTGATCCGAATTAAAACGCATCAACCGAGTGTGTAGCCGTGATGGTCTCTTCTCGGCGGAGTCCGGAAGTGAACACGGTTTCGTGTTATGTTTGGCGTAAGTAGGTGTTCGGATCACCTCTTGATCATTGCTAGCTTCACGTCCGCTCCGCTTGTTCTCTTCTCGCTCTTATTTGCGTTGGTTAGCCACCATATCTTGCTTAGTCGCTGCTGCAACCTCACCACTTTACCCCTTCCTTTCCTATTAAGCTTTGCTAGTCTTGATACCCATGGTAATGGGATTCTTTGAGTCCTCGTGGCTCACCGGATACTTCAAAACCAGTTTGCGGTGCCTATGTTACCGAACAGGTGACTCAACCAAGCTCAAGGAGGAGCTTGATGAAGATCTTGCCCTTTGTGTTGTTTCGTTCTAGTTGATCAGTAGTGGAGCCCAGTTGGGGTCGATCGGGGACCGTTTGTCGCATTTGTGGTTCTTCTTTTATTTTGGTTCCGTAGTCGGACCCTGTTTGTATCTGGATGATGTAATGCTTTATTCATGTAATTGTGTGAAGTGGCGATTGTAAGCCAACTATGTACCTTTTTCCCTTATGTATTACTTGGGATGTGTGAAGATTACCTCACTTGCGACATTGCTTTCAATGCGGTTATGCCTCTAAGTCGTGCTTCGACACGTGGGAGATATAGCCGCATCGAGGGCGTTACAAGTTGGTATCAGAGCCTTCCCCGACCTTAGGAGCCCCATTGCTTGATCGTTTTTAGTGGCCGAGTTGTGTCTAGAAAAATGTTTTGAGTCATTTAGGATTATATATATATCGGAGAGTTAGGAATTCTTTTTACTCCTCAGTCCCTTCATCGCTCTGGTGAGGTCTCCTGACGTAGAGTTTTGACTCTTCTCTTCTTAAATTTCACTAAATATTTTTTTTAGGATCACGCGGGTATCTTAGAATCGTTCCGATGGTTTTATGATGACAACATTGTCTTGGTGCCTCCTGACATTTAGGGGTTGTGGCGGTGTCCCGGGAGTTGAGCTCCGAGATGTTGTCGTCATAATTTTATCGTTGCGATTCGAATACCGAGTTTAGTACGCCGACATCGAAAATCTCTTTTATGCGCTTGTTGGTGAGATAACCCGCTAACCCAATCTCGAGGTGAGTACGGGAGTATTGCCATGACTCGTATAACGGATGCTTTTCAAGGTTGAGGTAGACGATTTCGAAGGTTTCTTGGTTATGTGTTGACGGATGGATACAAATGGATGTAGGGATTGTTAGTTTGGGTGATATATATTGCTCCCTGTATCCCCAACACCAGTTGCATAACCGTAAAGTTTCGGGAGTTTCGTAGGTGGGAATTCAAGTAGCTCTTAGGATATCTTTCCGTCGGATGTATGATATGAAATTGGGGTTCGACGTCTAGTGGTCCGCCTATTCACGGTTGGTTTTGATGGTCTCGTTGTGTCTTAAAGAGTCCTTGGCTATGCCGACTGGGACACTTCGTATGTCATGTGCCTTGCCTTGTACATGATGGTGCTTGTCGATTGAGCCCGCCCCACCACGAAAACTTGGACGAAATCTCTATCATATGTTTGTTCCGCTTATTCGCAAGCCAGTCCTTTGTTTTGTTTTGAGTTGTGGTATTCGAGTTGCTTCAATGCCAAGTGTTGATTCCATACCTTTACGAAATGGTGTTCTCATACTCCGATGTGAATACCAATCCTTCTCGACAATCGAGATTATCATGTCAATTCTTTTCAACCAGCGTGTTTCTCTTCAAGTGGATCCGATCACTTCAACATCGCAAAGACCAATTATCATTTCTTCTCAACGGTGTTTGTTTCATCCGTCTCCAAGTTGCCTTTGTTTTTCCGCCCACCCACCCTTTTTCTTCAAGGACTTAGATTTCTTAATCATGTATCCTTTTATTTGTGGGAAGTTTCTCCATTCTTTTCTGTCAATGTTCTTATCCGGTGTTTTCCCATGAAGATGCTCACGAGCTTCAAGTTCATCATCCTTCATTGTTGTTTCTTCTCCGGTGGATCCAATTCAAGTTTTTAATATTCATCATATCCCTTTCCTCGTTTGAAATGTTTTTTCATACCGGTGCACCTCTTAATCTTTCACTTCTCGCTATTCGTTATTCCGGAGTGCTCAAGACATCTCGAAGATTTGTGTTTCCATTCTTAATCCGTTCAAGCCATTGGATATTGGTATCTCATTCAAGCCATGTAATTCAACCAGTGCAATATCTCTTTTAAATCATTTCGACGGTGTTCCTTTTCAATGGGCCCTAACCCACAGGTCTTTTCCCAGGATCTTACCTGACTCTTCTAATTATTCTGGAGCTATCCTAAATTCTTCTCCAAGTTTGATGTAAGAATGATTTATCATCAGTCAAATGCTTTTCTCCAAGATCTTTCAAATTCTTTTCATAGTTGGCTCAACCTCTTCGCTTTTGATTCTTCCGGTGTGCCTCAATAATTCTCGGTGGTGTTTCTCGTTGTCATTCTCATCATTTGAAGACCGAAGAAGGATTTCTCTTTAATCTTGCTCCATTCTCTTCAAGATTCATGGTGCTAGCTTGTTGCCATCCTCTCATAATTGTTTTCGATTGTGAGAATCTTTTTCACCCATCCGGAGCATTTTAGGAGTCTTTTCAGTTTCATTCTTTGAAGCCCATCGTCTCAGTATTATTCATTCAAGCTTTCAGCTCTTGTTCTCCAAATCTTACCGGTGCATCGTTCAAATATTCTCTAATCAGCTCATGATCTCTTCATTCTCATGTATCTAAATCCCCTCAAATATCTGCATTCGTTTTCCAATTCTTCCCGGTGAATTGTGTCTTTGCTACTCTCTTTTTCAATTCTTACGGTGGTTCTTTCAAGATCTCTCTTCCTTGTTCATCATATCAATTCATTTGTTGATTCCAATCCTACCGGTGGTTCGCTGAAGACCTTCTCAAGTTTTGAGATATCTCTTTTAATCCTTTCTACGAGAATAAGTAGTATGCCAAATCCGTTGATTGTCATCAATTTAATTGGTGAAGGATAAGCATAACATAATTCTTATTCTTGTTCATCCAGGTGATTAATTCTTTCTTTCGGAGTTTATTCATAATAAATAAATTCTCGGTTTCGTTTGTTTCATCTTCTCTTTTTCCCGGAGTTCCAAGCTCTAATTATCACGGAGATCCATCTAAATCATTGCAAGGCTTCACCTTGTGTTTTCAATTTCTCTTTCTTTCCATCCTTTTAATACCGGAGTTTCTTCATGGTGGTTCATCAAGGATTCCTTTCATTCTTCAATTGTTCTTCAAGATTTCTCTTGAAGTTATAACCCGCCAAGCTATACTCTAAAATAAACATGGTGCTCAACTCATGTTTTGTTTTGGGGAGTTCAAGTATTCTTTGTCTTGCATTCTAAAGTGCAATTCGTTCTACCTTATCATTCGAGGTGGTATTATGTCATTCTTGATAATTTGAGTTCATGTTTCATGATTCATATTGTTGTCAAGAATGAGGTATTTTAAATCCATCAGTCTCTTCATTGGAGTTATCTTGGGTTATATTTCACCTAAAGCTTTCCCTAAGGAGTGTTGCTATTCATGGTGCTTATAAATGACCCGAGTTCTTCATTTGTCCTCCCGGTGAAATAAGTTTCTCGTCTCCTTGTTGATATCAATCCAATCATTTGTTTCCGTTGGTGGCAGAAGCTCACCTCATAATTTTGAGATGTTTTTCATAAGCCCACAACAAGCTTGTGCTTCTCGTTGTTGATTTTCCAACAACTCCGTTCAATTATTCTTTGCAAGGATTGCTTTCCAAGATCATTTGTGGCAGAAGTTGGCTTTTTCTTCTTCATTCTGTTATTCCAATGATCTATCTTCTATTGTTTCTTCCGGAGGCATTATGATGTTGCTCTTTTCACTCATCATCCCGATTGTGAGGATCGTGTTCTTTTCTTGCTTATCCATTTAACCGAAGTGTTGTGTCATCTCTTCAATATCTTTTCATCTCATCTAGTTTTCTTCTCTTTTCTACCAGAGTGCTGTCCAATTCTGCCATTCTTGTTCCTTGGCTATCTCATTATACCGATGTGGTCATATTCTTTTCATTCGTGAAGCTCTTATTTTCATGTCTTTCAACCTTCAAGTTCTCGTAATACTCCTTGTTCATCTTTTCTAACGGATTGTTTGCAATCTCGTTCATCTCTGTTGTACTCTTTCTTTTAAATTGCTCAACCTCTCAAGGTTCGTGGTTTCACTCGTTCGTCAAAGAAGCAACTTAGTTTTACCTCTTCTCTTCCGCTTTCGTTTTTCCTCCGGTGCCATCCTAGATCTCGGGACAAGATCCTCTCGTAGTGGTGGAGTGTTGTAACGCCCCGGATCCGATGCGCCAGGTGTCCGCCAGTTATTCGCCGTCGTTGCCATGTCATTTGCTTGTGTGTTGCACTTTGCCAGGTCATCATCTGCATTTTATCATGTCATCATGTGCATTTCATTTTGCATACATGTTCGTTTCATGCATCCGAGCATTTTCTCCGTTGTCCGTTTTGCAATCTGGCACTCCTATGTTCCCCGGCGTCCCCCTTTTTGCCTCTTCTCTTGTGCGGGTATTAAACTTTCTCGGAATGGCCGAGGTTTGCCAAGCGGCCTTGGTATAGCACCGTGACCGCTGTCAAGTTTCGTGCCATTTGGAGGTCGTTTGGTACTCCAACGGTTAACAAGATGGTAACCGTAAAGCCTCTTTGAGTTGCAGCCCAACACCCTTCCAAAGTGGCCAAAAGCCCAGCAAACTCCCTCCATGCTCTCGATGCGTTCGATCACGATCGCGTGGCAAAAACCTCCTCATTTGGACTCTCCTAGCTCCTCTACCTATAAATATAGCCCTCCCCAAATTCACGGATGATCCCCGAAACCCTAGATATTTTCCCCTCGCGGCCGGACATGTCGCGCCTTGCCGGACGGACGCCGTCCGCCAAGCGCGCGCGCGTCAATCCGAGCTTGCCACGTGGCGCTTCGCCGCCGCCGCCGCTGCCCATGCCATGCCCGCAGCCAGACCCGCTGCGAACCCAAGCGCGCCCATGTCGCCAAGGCCACTGGATCCACCGCCGATGAGCCGCCGCCCACTGCCTCACGCCGGCCGCCGCTCTCCTCCGCCGCCGCCCGCCCTGCCTCCTCCGCCCGCCTAGCGCGCCACGGCCAACGCCTCCTCCCGTAGTGCGCCCTTGCCACATTCACTCCGCCATGCCATGCCATGCCGCCAGCGCCGCCGCCGGCCACCCTTGCCCCGCCATCCACAGAACCATGCGCCGCCACGGCGTTCTTCCCACGGCGCCGCCTCGCCTCATGCGCTCCCCTCCGGCCGGATCTGGTCGGGAGCGACCGGATCCGCCGCCCCCGGCCTCCTCCGGCGAACCCTCCGGCGAGCTTGCGCCGCCGCCTCGTAAACCGTGCAACCCGCAGGTTGACCCCCGAAATCCCTCTAAGTCCCCAGATCTATGTTATTTTCATTGCATGTTCATTGCATCACATCTCTGCATCCGTAGCTCCGTTTTGCGCGTATGATATGTCAAATTGTTCGCCTCGATGAGTACATCATTTCGTTCCATTGCATCATTTGCATTTGAGCTTATCTTGATGCCCGAAATGCTGTTGGAAGAGGGCTTCAGATCGTTAGTTCCAGAATCTTATCAGCTCGAGCTCTTTTGTCATTTTTGCCATGATTTATGTGTGCATCCTATGAGTATGAGCTCTACATGAATGTTGAAATATGCCATGCCATCTTTCCAGAGGTGTTGACCTTGTATTTTTGTGACTTGTGTGCTGAGTGTATCAAGCTTATAAAGTAGGGTAGTTGCTGTTGTTGTTTTCCTGACAGATTCTGTTATAATTTGATGCCATGTTAACATGCTTCCACTAATCAATCTATGAATAATCTGGAGATGCTCTATAAACATGTTTTGATATACATGTCTTTCTCTATCCATTCATGCCCTTGTTTGCAATTATAGCCTGCTGGAACATGTTCAATTCTTGCTCCAAAGTTGCTTAAAAATGTTTCCTGACAGATTGTTTGCATGAGATTCAATTTTCACGAGGTCGTTGTAGTTGATCCGTGTATGCTATGACCTTGCTCTTGCCATGCTTAGCTTCATAAACATGCCTTCTTGCTGTTGGTTGCCTTGCTATGCCATGTATTGCTCTGTAGTGATTGTTTCGAGCTCACGAACATGCCTACTAATTGTTGTTCCTGCCATGTATAAATCTGTAATAAAACTTGCCATGTTTACATGGGTGCCATCATATTTTCCGTGCCTTTTTGGCTCATGGTCAGTAAGGGTCTTTTGATATATGCTATTAGTAGATTCATGCCATGCCTTTGTTTGCCATGATAAGTTCTTGTAACATGTTGTTTGATAGCTCTAAACATTGCAACTGTTGTTATTTCTACTAAAGTCTGAAACTGTTATTACTTGCAATATCTCCATGTCATTTTGAGCATGTTCTAGTTGTTTCTGGAGATAGCTCAGTGTTCATGTTTTGTTATGCTTTACGTGTACTTCATGCCCATGCCTTTTGTTATTATGTTGGGGTGCTGTAGCATGTTGTTTTGATGCTTGTAAGATGCCTAGAAGCTGTTTTGGATGATTGTGGTTATGACTTGTATAGGGTGCATGTGTTGAACTGTTGCTCCGTTTTGAGCGTGCTCTATATGAAACTTGCTTGATTTTGCATGTAGTTTCATATTATCATGTTGCATCCTTGTTTTGGTGTGTTTGCTTGATGTTTGGGTGCATTTTTCATCAATGCCATGTTTAACTTGTTTTGCTCATATCTTCTAGGCCGTAGCTCCGAATCTAATGAACTTTATATGTAACTTGACTAGATTTTCGTGTAGATTCTCGTGGTGCATCCTAACTTGCTGTTTAACAACTTCAACTTAAGGTTTATTCAGTTCTGGACCAATTTTGAAATATGCATATGAGGACTTACCGGAATTGTTATATGTTGTTTCCGGCCTCATTTAAACTTGCCTTGATGTGTTGTTCTTGTTTGCATCATCTCTTGCCATGAGTAGCTTCATGTAGCTTGGTCATGCATCATGCTTGTTGTGCATCATGTCTTGTCCATGTGTGGTGTGTTTACTTTGTTGTGTGCTCCTTCTCGATAGTTCCCGTTTCGTTGCGATCGTGAGGATTCGGTCGTCTACGGTTGGTTCGGCTTCATCCGTTCATCTTCTTCATGGACTCGTTCTTCTTCCTTGCGGGATTTCAGGCAAGATGACCGCTACCCTGGATCTCACTACTATCATTGCTATGCTAGTTGCCTCGTTCTTTCGCTATGCTGCGCTTCCTTTTAACTGTTTGTCCAGCCATCCCATATTGCCATGAACCCCTAACCTTTGACACCTTTCCTATGCAAACCGTTGTTTGGCTATGTTACCGCTTTTGCTCAGCCCCTCTTATAGCGTTGCTAGCTGCAGGTGAAGTTGAAGATTTCTCCATGGTGGACAGGGTTTTATGTTGGGATATCACAATACCTCTTATATTATTAATGCATCTATATACTTGGTAAAGGGTGGAAGGCTCGGCCTTATACCTGGTGTTTTGTTCCACTCTTGCCGCCCTAGTTTCCGTCATACCGGTGTTATGTTCCCGGATTTTGCGTCCCTTACGCGGTCGGGTGATTTATGGGACCCCCGACAGTTCGCTTTGAATAAAACTTGTCCAAAGAAGGCCCAACATTGACTTTTACCATTTGCCTCACCACCACCTACTTTTTCCCTTGGGAGTCGCTCTCTCGAGGGTCATCTTTATTCAGCCCCCCCGGGCCAATGCTTGTCTAAGTGTTGGTCCAAACTAGAGCGCTTTAGCGCCACCTCAAGGAAACTTGAGGTCTGGTTTTAGTTATACGGACTGCTCATCCGGTTGTGGCTCGAGACGAGATACGCTGCGCTACTATCGGGATGTCGGCACACCGGGAGGTTTTGCTGGTCTTGTTTTACCATTGTCGAAATGTCTTGATGTACCGGATACCGAGTCCGATCGGAGTGTCTCGGGTGAAGGTCTATTCCTTCGATGATCGCGAGAGCTTGTCATGGGCTAAGTTGGGACACCCTGCAGGTATAAACTTTCGAGAGCCGTGCTGCGGTTATGTGGCGATGGGAATTTGTTAATGTCCGGTTGTAGAAAACTTGACACTTGATCCGAATTAAAACGCATCAACCGAGTGTGTAGCCGTGATGGTCTCTTCTCGGTGGAGTCCGGGAAGTGAACACGGTTTCTGTGTTATGTTTGACGTAAGTAGGTGTTCAGGATCACCTCTTGATCATTGCTAGCTTCACGTCTGTTCCGCTTGTTCTCTTCTCGCTCTTATTTGCGTTGGTTAGCCACCATATCTTGCTTAGTCGCTGCTGCAACCTCACCACTTTACCCCTTCCTTTCCTATTAAGCTTTGCTAGTCTTGATACCCATGGTAATGGGATTGTTTGAGTCCTCGTGGCTCACCGGATACTTCAAAACCAGTTTGCGGTGCCTATGTTAATGAAAGGTGACTCAACCAAGCTCAAGGAGGAGCTTGATGAAGATCTTGCCCTTTGTGTTGTTTCGTTCTAGTTGATCAAGAGTGGAGCCCAGTTGGGGTCGATCGGGGACCGTTTATCGATTTGGGGTTCTTCTTTTATTTTGGTTCCGTAGTCGGACCCTGTTTGTATCTGGATGATGTAATGCTTTATTCATGTAATTGTGTGAAGTGGCGATTGTAAGCCAACTATGTACCTTTTTCCCTTATGTATTACTTGGGATGTGTGAAGATTACCTCACTTGCGACATTGCTTTCAATGCGGTTATGCCTCTAAGTCGTGCTTCGACACGTGGGAGATATAGCCGCATCGAGGGCGTTACAGACATCATATTGCACAATGGTAGCATTTGCAACTACTTCCACAATGAGCTTGATCACATGAATGCATTGTATGACATGCTCTTTCATTTTGCTACAATTCATGCTCATTGCCATTACCGATTTCATTGGAAGGCCTCATGCTTAAATTATGGACACTTTGCGTTCGCTAACCATTGTATCTCCAAGTGTCCCTTGTGTTTGCTCTTTTTGCATGTCTACCATTCCGACGACACCTTGGAGTACTTTGCTCGTGGCGTGACATACACCTCGTCCAACTACAAGTCCATCCGTGCCTACCGTGTACATGACGATATGGTTTACGATCCGAGGACGGATCTTTCCCAAGGGGGAGGAGATGATGCGGAGCATCCTACGGCTATCTTTACACCATCATAGCACCTCAAGCCCCAAGTGAACCTACCGGACTTAAGGTGAACTCGCTCCTCTTCGAGATTTACATGAATATCCTTTGGACTTGGTCACTACCTCAAACGGAAACTCTGTGCATTCATAGGTACCAATGAGATGACCGGGAGGACACAAGGACGGAGATCGAAGCATACATGGATGAGAGGAGCGAAGAAGGAAGTGAGGAGGCGAAACCCCCTAGACACCCCGGGTGCCCGGCCGCTTCAACTCCGGGTGCCCGGCCACCACCACCCGGGCGCTGCCCCTACTTGGCCCGGGTGCTCGGCCGCCTGCCCCCCCGTGTGCCTGGCCCTGGCCCAGCCTCCAGCCGCACCCCCGGGTGCCCGGCCCATCCCAGCCGACTGCCTCGAGCCGCCCCGGGTGCCCGGGCTTGGGACCCCCGGGTGCCCGGCCACCTCCCAGCCAACTCCCTATCCAAGCTGGGTGCCCAGCCCCTGGCGCCCCGGGTGCCCGGCCGAACCCGGGCGTTCTCCTCTGACCGATCCGTGTGCCCGGTTCCTTGGCCCCGGGTGCCAGGACACCTCCGGAACAGCCGCGTACTTTTGGGGTCTTTGACCCATGTACCCCCCTCTCTCCCATTTTGTCGCTAGGCCTTATATATTCATTCCCTAGCCCATTTGGAAGGATAGCAAAGTATTTTAGATCACCAAAGAGAGCTTTGCTCCTTGTATCCCCTCCTCTTTGGAGATCAAGCCCCCACCTAGGGAAGAATCCTTTGGATTGTTAAGGCCTCCTCTTGGAGAAGATCATCATCAAGACCTCACCTAGTGCGAAGAACCTACCTAGTGCTATTTTCCTTGAATTGTTCATGTAATCTTGTGGATCTCAAGTATGCTAATCTACTGGATGTGATATTTGTGTTTGTTTGAGTGTTTTGTGCCTTGTGTTCTTGAGTGTTCTTCCTCCTTTTCCCCCTCCAAGTGTGAAAAGATCCCCTCTAGGGTTTCACCCTACAACAGGTCCTCATATGCGTGACCCCTTGCTTTACTGACAGCTTGCTTTGTGGCCTTCTTCACCATCTTGTACTTCTCTATGTTGTCTGCACTCCTGTCCATGTATAGGCGTCTGAAACAATCTTTCTTCTCTTTAATCACCTTCTCGACATGATCATTCCACCACCAAGTATGCTTATCTTCGCTTCTCCTTCCCGTGGACACTCCAAACTCCTCCGTGGCCACCTTACGAATGCAATTCGCCATCTTCATCCACACATTGTCCGCATCCCCTCCTTCCTCCCAAGGGCCCTCCTTAATGACCCTCTCCTTGAACGCCTGAGCTACCTCCCCCTTGAGCTTCCACCACTTCATTCTAGCGACTTTGGCACGCTTATCCCGCTGGACACGAATCCGAAAGCGAAAGTCAGCAACCACCAGCTTATGCTGAGGGACAACACTCTCTCCAGGTATCACCTTACAGTCTAGGCACACACGCCTATCTTCTCTTCTCGAGAGGATGAAATCAATCTGGCTAGAGTGTTGGCCACTACTAAAAGTCATGAGATGTGATTCTCTCTTTCTAAAGAGGGTGTTAGCTACAATCATGTCGTAGGCTAGAGAAAATCTTAAGACATCTTCTCCTTCTTGATTCCTGATGCCATAGACAAAGCCCCATGCGCCCCTTCAAAACCTGTGTTAGATATACTTACATGGCCATTAAGGTCTCCTCCTATGAAAAGATTCTCGCCAATCGATACACTCCTAACCATGTCTTCTGGGCCTTCCCAGAACTCCCTCTTGGTGTTCTCATTGTGGCCTACTTGCGGGGCATACACGCTGATAACATTGAGAACTAAGTCCCCAACTACTAGCTTGACCAGGATAATCCGGTCCCCACATCTCTATACGTCTACCACTCCATACTTGAGGCTCTTTTTGATCAAGATGCCTACGCCATTTCAGTTTGCAGTCGTCCCCTTGTACCATAGCTTGAAGCCGGTATCCTCCGCCTCTTTCGCCTTCTGTCCCCTCCATTTGGTTTCTTGGACGCAAAGGATATGAACACCTCTCCTCACCGCTGCATCAACTAGCTCCTGAAGCTTCCCTGTCAGAGACCCTACGTTCCAACTACCTAAGCGAATCCTCCTAGGCTCGGCTAGCTTCCTTACCCTTCGCACTCGTCGAGTCAAATGTGAAGACCCTAACTCATTTTCCACAACATCCGGGCACCGATGTAGCACGCCACTAAGGATGCGACAACCCGATTGTGGGGACCCCGACTCATAAATCATGATCACCGAATGCACGTGTATAGTGATCCCAGAGATCAATGCTCACTGAACACACAGAAGCTGAATAACAAGAGTCTTACATCCATACATACCGTATTACACAAGTAGGACCATTATGGTCGAGTCTTGAGTATAACATCGCAGCGGAAATCTTCGTCGATAACTTGGACCCATGCCATCTGCCTTAACCCTACAGGCATTCTGACTGGGAAGCGTCCTAGCTCACATGTTCGTCATCGAAGTGTTCTTCATCACATCCTGTTCTTCCATGCCTGGTCAATTAAATAACCAGTGGCAAGCCAATGAGTACTTTGAATGTACTCGCAAGCAACCCATGTTTTGGTTCAAGATGTAACAATGCATGATATAGGTAATTTTTTTTTGCAGAAAGCTAGTTTTGAGTGCAATGACTTGTTCAACAACTTGTAAGACATGCATCAAGAGAATTCAAGTAACCATGAGGACAGGTTACAGATATCAACATAAATAGAGTGGGCACCAACCCAACATAAATAGAGTCGGCACCAACCCATCTCAAACATGTCAAGTCCTTTGACTTGTCCCAAGTAGTTTTATCAACACACACACACACACACACACGGTTGAAAACTCTGGACGTAGTTTAAGCAGCACCGCCCAACTGTCCTCGACCGTGGACACGGCTATTCGAATAGTTTTACACTCTGCAGAGGTTGCACACTGTACCCACAAGATCCAGGGAACTTCCGTGTCATCCACGACTCGCGGTACCTCAAGTACCCGGGGTAAGCACCCGATCACTACCTTTCCCTAGACGACACTAACATGGAGTCCACTCGATTGGTAGTAACCCCCGTGCCCAACATTTCACATCATAAAGTTGTGGAGCCTCGCTCCCATATTCATCATATACCACAAGCACGGGGTACCAATGGTGTGCTCGGTGCCCTGTGAAAACAGTCATGGCCGCCCTACCTGGCACGACCCCGTCCCGAGAGAGAGCACCAACTCTCCTCCATCACTAATAATGCGGGCTCGAAGCTAGTATCGGCCTAGGTAATCAATAATGCCCTTTCTCATATAAGGGTAGAGTGGTTGCGCATGTAAGGTTGGGTCAGTCGACAAATCTTAAATCTAATCCGTTTTCGAAAACAACACACACACTTGCCTCGGTACACCACTTCGTCATCAAGTGGTTACCCATCTCATCATCTCCCTCGGGCATAAGTGGCACCCGACGAGGTTTTCGAAAAGACTTTTGAAATTACTTTGTTTCCTTCACCATGCATATACCCGTCCCTTTTTGCGTAGCACTACCTTAGCATCATATCTACTCCCACCGGCATAACCCTCATAGGAAGGTAGGGTCATGCACAATGCAAGTATCAACGAGGAAGTATGGTGGCAACCATCGAAGTGGTTATCACCCCATCATGATTCCGTTGCAACAATGATAAGGTACTATATGACATGCATAAAAAGATTTCATAGACATGGTCAAAGGGCTGCTTGCCTGGTTCATCAGAGTCTTGAAATCTTCTGGTCCTTCTCCAAGTACATCCGTCTACTTCATCAACTAATGTCGGAAACAAACACAATAGGCAACACAACAAGGCAAGAATAAATGTGCTATAAAAATGTGAAGTTGACTTTTATTGGATACCTCTGGTCATATGAGGAATGACCAAAGTGATTTCATTGGAAGTGGATCAATGGATATTTCTAAATATTTCGATATGATGGAATCAAGGGGTTTATGGAATTGCAAGAAGTGTACAGAAGAATTATTTTGAAAAATGAGTAAAGGCACCCATTTAACAAAGGATGATTTTAGAAGCATCTAGGAATTGGTTTCACTAGATTTGGAGTTCAAATGAATTTCCTATGAATTTGCAAAGTTGATAAATATGAAGAAATGGCTCAATAATTTATGTGGTACAGAAAGCATTAATAAAAATGTTCATAAACTAAGTTATGAACTTAGGAACACCTAGGAATTTGAATCATGGAATGTGGATCAATTTTGAGCCTTCGTGATTTTCTAAAGTTTATGATGAAAATGGAAATATGGGATTTGATAAATGCTTGTGAAGAAAATCTTTATGGAAAAATGTGCAAATTGCACCATGTGATAGATCAGAATTTATGACCCTATAGAAATTAGAATAATCAAATTTGGAGTTAATTTGAATTGTCTATGAATTTTTGTAGTTGATGGTAAAAGAAAAAGGGAATAAGGCTTTAACCTTATCCTGCGCATGATGGGGCGGCAGATAGACCGTGGGCCGCCTAACGGCTCGGCGGCACGCTGCTGCTAGGGGGCCACGCCGGGCGTACTCGCCAGAGTGTCTTCACCATGGGAAGCGGTAGGCGCAGAATCCGTCTTCACTTAAACCCAGCGGGCGGGGCCGACTTCGGCGACGTCGAGGCCCGCCAAGACACCGCCATGATCGTCTTCAACCCGAAGCGGCGCGACCAACGACTCCGGCGACAATTGCCGGCGACCCCGACCACCTCCCGCGGCGCTCGGCCCACCGGAGTGCTCAGGGGACCTGGACGCATCCATCCGTGGGTGGCACCGTCGCCGAGGAGTGCCGGGTCAGGCAGGGCGTTAGCCGCGGCGGACGAGGAGGACGACGATGGCGGCACCGGTGCTATGGGGCATGGGTCTAGGGGAAGAAGAGGGGGAAAGTTTTTTCGTGGCCAGGGGGTTTCTGAGTGGAGAAGGGAGGGGAGGAGGGGGCCTTGCTCGTGGGAATTTGAGCGGAGGCCGATGGCTCGGCTCTGGCCATGGGGAGGCGATGGAGCAGCTCCGGGGAGGAGAGAGTGGTCCAGGAGATAGCTGGGGAGAATAGAGGGTGGATGGAGACGAGGGGGGAAGCCCGGGGAGATCCTCATATGGCGGGGCGTTGGTGCACCGTGGGCGCCGTCCACGACCATGTCCGAGGCGATGACAAAGGCCGAATTGGCACAGACGGCCATGTCTGGGGTGTTCGTGGGCGTGGACCAGGTCGAGTGGGAAGGGAAGAAGGAGTGGGGCGAGCTCCTGCGGGTCCCGAGCGCGTGCGCGCACTAGCGGAGTTGGGCGGTGTTCGGGCACGCGTGAGCACGGACAGGAGGGAGAGAGGAAGGAGGGGGACAGAGGCGTGGCGTGTCGCAGACGCCGAGGCACCTCGTCGGGCGCGCTGGGGAGGCCCGAGGTGGCCGGAGGCGGTTGGAAGGGGGCGGCTACAGCAAGGGCGCGAGGCGCGCTCTAGAGCTGAGCTCTGCACGCCATGGCATAAAATATATGCCATGGGCGTGTCCACTTTGTCTAGGAGCACCGAGGAGTGTAAACAAAGGGAGGTGGCCTTGGATGCCCCGGTGAACCACTAGAATGAGGAGGAGGTGAGGAAGGAGAAGGATGCTGCTATCCAGAGAAGGAATGAGGGTTTTCACCCCAATAATTGAGCCATGGATTTGCCATTGCTCTTTGGAGGTGCAAGGGGACTCGAGGGGCTGTGGTAAAAGTTGAGGTCATGGAGAAGAGTGGAAGTGGTAAAAATGATGATTTTGGAAAAATGGCAGAAGGTGTTTGTTGTTGGTTTGGGCAAGAAAATTAATTCCAATTGCCATGGGAATTAACAGGATGGAATGGCACATGGAAGTAGGGTGTTCCACCAAGTTTGAGCTCATTTGGGCAAAGTAGCCAATGCAACTTTGGTAAACCCTAGAAATCAGCAGAAATGGCTTTGCCAAGATTTAGTCATGCAAATCTATTCTCCTTGATGCACCACTTGGTGTAGTATCATAATTTGAGGATTTGAACATGTCAACAAAAATTCAGATCAAAAGGACACACTTGGCAATGTAGAGTTGTCCAAATTTGGTTCTGGGGCACTTTGATCAAGTTAACTTGTTCTCCAACTTGTGCCATTTGGTCTAGATTAATTATTAGACCATTTTAGCATGTTCACAAGGTTTGAGAACATTTGGACATGTTTGGCAATGTAAAGTTGCTCAAACTTGAAAAAGGACAGAAGTGGTTTTGAGAGGGTTTCATGGAGTTTTACTATTCTCCATGACATGATACTTGGCAAGATCATCAAACATGTCACATGTGACATGATAGAATTTTCTTGGAATTTGTGGAGAATGTTTCCTTTGTAAATATTTCAAAAGCTTGAAATATCCAGAAAGGGTTTTTGAGGGATTTGACCAATATTCTGAACATGACCATGTGTTGAAACTCTTATATATGGACAATATATGTCCTATGAGTTTCCCTAAATTTTGTAAAATATTTTTGAAGCAATAAAATAATTTTTCCCTATTAAAGACCATTTCTGGCCTTAAGAAAAAGTTTTTAAATAAAATAGTAAAATAACCTTTAAAATTATATTTTTGTGGTTTATGGGTATCCTATATCTAATAGGAGTCAAATATATTTTTAGAAAGATTTTTACTGCCCTTGATTAAGTACTTGCAGTGCAACCCTCAATTCAGGGTTTTTTGAAAAACTAATTTTTGAAAATACTATTTGGCCAAATCATTTTTGTAAGAAAATACTATATTGCTCTATACACATGGCATGATCATTGGGCAAAAGTTTGGGGCAAGGAGATGAAGTATAGGAGTTGGAGGATTTATTTGATTTTTAGAGCACTTGCAAACAGCAGACAAAAATCAAATCAAGCAAAGTCCAAAACACTCAAAAGTTTTAGTCAAAACACATTTTGTCATGATTTATTGACTTAAGTGTTGTGGCATGAAAATCAGGGTGTGACACCGATCCTCACTCACTTGCCATCGTATTCGGATCAAGATACGGCGCATCACCAGGGGGGTGACAGCCCGGCCCTTGACCATTTTCCACCACACTCGGGTTCCGATGTGGTGCGTCACTGAGAGGATTACACCCCAGCGAAAATCTTTTGGGTTTCATCTCCGTAAAAGTGGCTGAGTTTTTACGTTGGCTCACCAAGCCTATCACAACCCTCCTCCTTTACCGGGCTTGGGACCAGCTATGTTGAGACAACATAGGTGGAGTTGATTTAATACACAACAATACTTATTTTGAGACGGAGGGAGTAGCAAATTAGTAGAATATGTTGGTCTCTTCGTCCCCATGGTGAATTTCCTAGTTGAGATGGCCTGCCTTTCAGTTGAACATGACAAAACCCTAAGGGCGCGTTTGGTTACCTGCACCATTTTTCATATTTTCCATACTTGACCCATCTGGGTCTGGTTGAACTAATGCTGGCAAATAAACAACACACTCCATGTTGATTGGTTGCGTGCATTGCATCACGGCTCAGATGGTGACCTGTTGCTTGGTTGCCTATGTTTGTACTTCAGGGGTGGGCGGATGCAAAGCACATCTGATTAGCTGTGTAAGTAGTTCTCACCCCTTTCAAATGTGATGGCCTTATCACCCCTTTTGCCGCACTTCACAACAGGCAACACACGATCGAATCACACAAGAACAACAAGAACATCACAACAACAATAGATAGATAATAATTACTACTACGCTTAAGTTTAAAACAACAGGACATCCCATGCCCCTGCTGGACCCAGGGTGTCGATCCCCGGGCAAAATATAGACAAGTTAGCAAAAGAGACAATCAAACTTCAGTTCAGACCTAACTTAGTTCATACTTCAGATGATCTAGACAAAGAGAACCTAGAGGGCATGCAGATGTCACCGACGCAGCTGTGCTTTGAGCACTGGACCCTGCAGTTGTTGGAGGTGTCGGCATAAGATTTCCACCCTCAGGCCCAGACCGGAGAGCCGCAGGACGAGCATGTCGTCGGGGACGATCCTATGTCACCGGTAGAAGTACTCTTGATGCGGAGCATCCAACCGACATCACCATGTAAAGAGTCCGTTTGGAAAGTGAAACGTGCGACATCTACTTCACACATATATGAATCATCTCCTTTACACGTGTTCACTTGACCCTTTGAGGATGCTATACTACTTGTCACTCCTCTCGTGTGCATACATATGTATTGTCGGAGCATTATGGATGATGAGGAGGAGTGCAAGCGCAAGTGTACACCTACACCATTCGTAAGGGAAGCATGGAAGATGATGAGGACATCAATACCATTGTTACTCCCACATCCCCTGTTACTAAACATACTGGAGCAATTACTAGAGCTCACGCACGCCAACTGAATTACCAGGTACTTTCGTTTCTTGGTAACAATTCTAATGTTGATGAGAATATGATGTTGCCTAAATTGGATACATTTGTGTTGATTACTAATGAAGGGCCTAGCATGGACAAGAGGGATGAACACTGGAGGAGGATCAAGCGTGGAGATGTAGGCGCGAGCAAAGGGAACCAGAATGGTGTTTCTAGTGCATATTTCAGCACTTTGAAGCCTCCATGATGACATACAAGGACATGGACGAAACATACAAGATGCCCTTCATAAATTTCGTCCATAGCTTATTTTAGGTGTTGCACCATCATAAATTTCGTCCATAGCTTATTTTAGGAGTTGCACCACCTTATTTTTGGGCCAGGCCCATGTAATTTTGAAATACTTGAGTATAGGTTGTTTTTAGAGTCCGTACGTGTGGGGAAACAAGAGTTAGGGTTGGTTTCGGACCCCTTCTCCAAGGGTCACGAAATTTGCCACTCTTCCTGCATATATACAACCCTTAGGGCATCATTTAGACTTTGGGTTTTGTTTAGATTAAAGTTCGCCATAGCTGCAACTTCGTGTACTTCGTTTGTGTTCAACGACCAGACCAAGACATCACAGAACCCCACTTTCATTAATAAAGCTTTCCTCTTATATTCGCAATATCCAGAGTGCAATATCAGTTTGTTGTCTATTCTTCGTTTGCTCGCAGGAAATATACCCTCATGGTCAGGTTGATCATGCTCCGGCATGGTCAATAACCCCTCGGAAGTTGGTTTAGCGATTGCTAAGGCGTGACGTCTTCGCACATTCGTAGTCGGATCGTCAAGGTCGACTCCCATAGAAACGATAACTATCTCATCAAAACTTCGGACACCTTCGCCTCTATCAAGTGGTATCAGATTTCCAGGTTGCTCGGTGAGATTTAACAGTTTTTCATAGTTTAGATCGACTCTGTCTTCATACCTACAATCTATTAAAAAGCGAAAAAAATTAGGGTTAGTTCCTCATATCCAAACCAATCCGTGCCATTACATAATCTTTTTCTGTATTTGCTTTGTTGAATTTTCAGTTGCATCATCGTGTCAAGTTGCGGGTCTTAGCGTCTAGTTTCCCTTGAGTTTTGAGTTCTGTTCATAAGTTGTCACGTTGCTGCCACACCATCGTCATCACTCCTGCCATATACCACCACCACCAACATATTCCTTACCGCAGCCATATACATCCACCTGTCCACCACCAATCCGAGTCCACATATGCATCCGCCTGTCCACCACCAATCCGAGTCCACATATACATCCGCCTGTCCACCACCAATCCGAGTCCACATATACATCCGCCTGTCCACCACCAATTCGAGTGCTTTCATATTACGTTTGTTTTTGAGATCCATCTATGTTGAGATTCGTGTTTGCTTGCATGAGTAGGTTTCGGAAAAAAAAGTCTGGAGACCCCCGGACAGTTTTTAGGCCAATAAATTTCAGCAGGTGAAAATATTTTCCCTATCTTGTTTTTAGTTCCCAGGGAGCGTTTTGAGACACTCGCCATCATAGTGATTTTTGTCGCACATTTTAGTCGTCGCTGCCCTGATTTCTGAAAAAATAGTCAAAAAGTTTTCTCCCTGTCCTGTTACTTTTACTTGGGAAGAGTTTTGATACACTCGCCACTATAGGGATTTTTCGCAAAAAAGAGCGCAAAGAAAAAAGAGCAAAAAGAGATGTTTTTAATGAGTGTGCTTTTCCTTTGTTACGTGTCGTGCCGTGGTTTTGTTAGTGTTCTAGGCTTGCGCCTCTAGTACCGTCTAGCCTAGGATCAGCACAGTACCGTCGTTTAGCGTTTATTCAACTTTGCATCTTTGAATTGATTATTGCTGATATTTTTGCTACCATATTATATGCCTTGCCAGCTCAACATACATCTACATCGTGCGTTTGACACCACCTGGCAATCACTCTGTCCAAGCTTTATGAGTTTTGACTACAACGGTTGCCGATCACCACCTGTTGCTGGGTAAGAACTGGTAAGAATTTGAGATTTGCAACACCCCACCACCACTGTCGGTGTCAAAACGGCGGATCTCGGGTAGGGGGTCCCGAACTATGCGTCTAGGCGGATGGTAACAGGAGACAAGGGACACGATGTTTTTACCCAGGTTCGGGCCCTCTCGGTGGAGGTAAAACCCTACTCCTGCTTGATTAATATTGATGATATGGGTAGTACAAGAGTAGATCTACCACGAGATCAGAGAGGCTAAACCCTAGAAGCTAGCCTATGGTATGATTGTTGTTCGTCCTAGGGACTAAAACCCTTCGGTTTTTATAGACACCGGAGATGGCTAGGGTTACACAGAGTCGGTTACAATGGTAGGAGATCTACATATCCGTATCGCCAAGCTTGCCATCCACGCCAAGGAAAGTCCCATCCGGACACGGGACGAGTCTTCAATCTTGTATCTTCATAGTTTAGGAGTCTGGCCAATGATGATAGTTCAGCTATCCGGACACCCCCTAATCCAGGATTCCCTTAGTAGCCCCGGAACTAGGCTTCAATGACGACGAGTCCGGAGCACATATTGTCTTCGGCATTGCAAGGCGGGTTCCTCCTCCGAATTCTTCATAGAAGATTTTGAACACAAGGATAGTGTCGGCTCTGCAAAATAAGTTCTACATACCACCGTAGAGAGAATAATATTTACACAAGTTCAATCTGCTGACGTATTCCGTGGCGTGACATCACACCACGGCCAAGCCTTTATTCGAATCGTTTTTACTATTCCACCTCAGCGCATTTAGCGAGGCGGTTTCCTTGGCACGTCTTGTCAAAGCAGAGATCGTGTCCCCTTATTCCGGGATTCTCATCAATACGGGCGTGGGTAACCCAACCGCGCCATAGATTACGGCGCTTGGGAGATAAGCGAGTTTTACCAGGCTGGTGGGGACGCATAGTTTCGTCTGTCCATATAGGGGGATAAGGATCCACCTTGTTACCTACGCCTTCTTCCTCCTTTGCTTATCCGTTTCCGCGTACTCGAGCTCCAGCGCCCAAGTCCGCACATCTCGCCTCAACCTTCTCCAGTCATGTCCGGAGCGGGAGGCAAGTGGATGACCTCCTCCGTCACAGAGGGGCACATAAAAAGGCTGAGGAAAGCCGGATATCTGCACAACGACATTGCGCACCGGCTTCTAGACGAGGGGCAGCTCGTCCCCACCCCCAGGCCCCAGGAGAGGGTGGTGTTCCTTCCCCATTTCCTCCGCGGACTGGGCTTCCCACTCCACCCATTTGTTCGGGGGCTCATGTTCTATTATGGCCTGGATTTCCATGATCTGGCCCCGAATTTGATCCTCAACATCTCAGCGTTTATCGTTGTGTGCGAGGCCTTCCTCCGCATCAAACCCCACTTCAGCTTATGGCTGAAGACCTTCAATGTCAAGCTGAAGGTAGTGGGTGGCAAGCAGGCGGAGTGCGGAGGCGCCATGGTGGGCAAGATGCCCAATGTCATATGGCTCGAGGGCGCCTTCGTGGAAACCATCAAAGGGTGGCAATCGGGCTGGTTCTACATCACCGAGCCGCATGACCCTGAATGGGCAGCGGCCCCCGAATTCAGATCTGGCATCCCCACACGGCTCACCTCCTGGAAGGAGAAGGGCCTGACATGGGGTGACTTGGAAGAGCTGACCGGACTCCAAACCTGCGTCCAAAACCTTGTGAACAAGAAGATCAAGTTCGTCAACGTGGTCCAGGTCATGCTCATCCGCCGGATCCTCCCGTGCCAACAACGGGCCTTCAACTTGTGGGAGTTTGATCCGGCACAACACCAAACCTTGAGCAGCCTCTTCGACACTACGTACTAAGATGCCTGGAAGGTGCTGTTCAAGGGCGCCGAGGCTCCCACATCCGCTACCGAAGATTGCGGATTCAGCTCGCAGCGTCAAGCCGGCGAGGTAAGCTATTTTACCCTTTACATGACGCTTATTTTCCATAGTTTGACTCTATGCGGGATCTAAACTCCCTTACCTTTGACAGGCCTGGCAGAAGAAGTCCGGGTAGGTTAACTGTCCGGCTCCCTTGCTCGAAGACCCAGCGGACGCCCAACTAACGGGGCTGCTGTCTCCGGCGCCTTACGTGGTGCCGAGAAGAAGGCCAAGAAGAAGGCCACGGGAACTCGGAGGAGTTCCCGGCGCCAGGTGTTATCGGACTCATCGTCCGATGACTCCGAGGCGGACTCCTCCCGTGAAGAGAAGGAGGAGAAAAAGGAGGCTTCTCCCCCAGCGGGGGGAGAGAAGAAAAGGAAGGCCTCCCCAACTGGGGAGGCCGGAGGGTCCAAGAAGGGAAGGACCCTTCCTCCGGACTGTTCCACCAACGCCGACGATGGCGAAGAGGAGTGGCCCTCGAGGGCCAAGCCCCTGGTGAGATCGTAAGTGTCCGGATTCCAGAATAACTCATGATTTTTCCTTTGTCGCGTAGTGTGTTCTAACACCGAATACAACCATGTAGCCCACCCAGGGACGAGCTCTCCGCTTCGTCGAGCGGCTCCTTGGATTCGTCGAATGTGAATAGCACTTCACTTCCGACCGCCTCCTCCCCCCGTGATGCAGACGGCGCCGCGGTGGAGTCCCAAAAGGAGCCCAACCAGGAGGAGGTGGTCCTGGAGGCGCCGCAAGGCGACCTCCCGGACTCTGGGCGAAAAGAGGACGAAACCCCAGAGGGCTCTAAGTCCGGCCCTGTGCCGGACTCTGTACCGGAACCTACAGTGGTTCCGAACTCCGGCAGGCGGGCCCTTCGTAAGAAGGGCAAGACTGCGACGCCGGTGGCCTCCTCCAATCGGAGGCACCAGATAACTTGCTGGAGGCGCTTAACGGCACCTCCATCGAGGAGGAGCACCGCACTATTATGAGTGCGGTGATCCGGAAAGTTCAGTCTGTCAAGAGCGGGCTGACTGAAGCCTGTACCAGCCTTCTAACAGGCTTTGAGGTATGTAATTAAGATATGTAAAAATAGTACCGCATAGACAATAGCCCCTGATGCTCAGTTTGGTGTTCGGAAAGAAAAGCCGAACTGAGGATCTAAAAAGATATACGCAGGAGTCTAACATAAGCATGTCAATATGGGAATGCAGGTTGCACTGCTGACCTCTGCCGCACTGACTGCAAAGGTCAATGTTTTGAAGCAGAGCCTCGAGCGGTCCGAGAACGAGCTCGGCCGTGCCAAGAAGCAGCTTGAGGACAAGGAAGGTAAGTAATACCTTATTAAAGTAATACCTTATAGAAAGGTTTTGGTTGCAAAAAAAATGACAGGAATAACGTGAGTATTGCAGGGGCCACGAATGAGGTGGCGACCCTGAAGGAAGCGGTGTCCAAGGCCGAAAGCAATGTGGCCGCGGAACGCACCGAGCGAGAGAAGCAGGAGGCGCGGATGGCGGAGGTGCGGCAAGAGCTCCAGGCTCTCGTGGAAAAACACGAGAGTTTGGAGCATGACTTGAAGACTCAAGAGTCCGAGCTTGCCTTAGCTCTTGAGAGTGCCAAAGCCGCTAAGGCGGAAGCCCAAAAAGCCCTCCAGGAAATTGAGGCGATAAAAAAGATAGCGGCGGGTAAGGCATTCTTCATGCAAAGCAAGCATGTAAAAGTGAATTATCTGTTACTTACCCGAATTCGGAGCTCTCTAGGAGGTTCGCAGATCTGCCACGTAGCGTGTCCGATGCTGCGGCGTTCTACCGAGCAGAGGAGGGGAGCTCAACGGAAAAGGTGTCTGGTCTCAATATGCTGAGGCTGGACATTCGGTGCCCCTGAGCGACCAGCTGAAGCAGCTGGTCGAGCTCCACAAGGTGGCCTAAAGAAGCCATGCCTGGGAGCTACTTCGGTCTGGTGTAGCGGCTGGTGGACGCTTGTCCATGGATTGAAGTCATCAAGCGTTCCGTCTGCATTGAAGGTGCCCGTCGGGCCCTTGCCCGCGCTAAAGTGCACTGGGGCGAGATGGACACCGAGAAGCTTGTGACGGACACGCCACCGCCGGGCAAGGAGTATCACACACCCGAGATGTACTATAAGGGTGTCCTTAAGGGTGCCCGCCTTATAGCGGGTGAATGCTCCAAAGATGTAATTTTTGAGTAGACTCATATTTTGTTATCCTGTGCGCCGAAAACTTTCTTCATATGCGCTAAGAAACGCTTGTTAATTTAAAATATTACCTTCCGTGCGGCCATTTATCAAATTTGAGAGATGGCAAGTTATTGGCTTCAACCCCCATGCCACGAGTGCTGGGGTGTTCGGGATAACCTTGAGCGCTCTTGTTCCCATTCTTGGGTCCTTCGAGGGAGGCGCTCAACACAATGAACAAGGCAACCAGACTTATAATGCTTGAACACTCCCATTTAGCCATAGAATTCTATAATTTTAAATTTCGGCGAAGCCCCTAGTGTTCGAAAGACCGAATTCGGGGCGCCATCCACGCCTGGGCCAGACAAAGCCGAGTCCTCGCACTAAGCGGCATAAGTCTTTAGGGACTCGAAAAACCTCTCGAACAGCGACCGGCTCTCGCCCTATCATGACGGTCAATTTTAGCTTTCTCCACTAAGGTGCTCAACCCAGCTCAAGCGGGGCACGATTGCAGTGCTTCTCCCAGCGCTACCTTAGCCGATATAACGGAACGTAAGGTACCAAAACATGGGAGCCGGGCAAACTCAACTATTGACCCAAGACATGATTCAGAGCTGATGCATATAATGCTATAAGTTCGGGGTGCCGCACTTGTTAAAGTGTTCGGACTTATCACACCATATTTTGGGGTACTTAAGCCCCTGGTGTATTTGGCCGTACCAAAGCGTACGGATGCAACATGTAATAAGTGAACATATATAGATAGAAAAAGGAATGCAATAATAGGCAAAAAGCGATGCATTGTTTATTCAAAAAATACTGCAATGAAAGCAGAACGATACAAATAGTGCGATAAGCAAGGGATGGGACTATTTCACATGTCCCCCTCTAGGGGTAGGCTGCGGGATGGTATGTAAAACAGTATACCGCTCGTAATAGAGACCACCGGATACTGACGAGCTTTTCTCGCTTCCACGGTTGTTGCATCGTGAGTTCGGCGATTCCACTGCCGGGCAGGGCTTCTTGAAAACGGAGTCCTGAGAATAAGAAAAAAAGAATGACACAATTGGGAGCCCCTGGTGTGGTTGAGCCGCACTCTGGGCATGCCGTGGTCGTGCCCCTCCCCCTGTGCCCATGGTATCTCCAGAGCGTAGTTATGTACGCGTGGTACTGGTCTCGCGATTTCGCGAGGGCTGGGGTTGGGGCCGCATTGCTACGCGTGCTCGGAACATGCCAGGCGGTCTTGTTGTAGGTTACTCCAGGCGCGCTTGACGGTGTCGGGCCGCTTAACAGCCGTACTCGAGAATTTCCTTAAGAGGCTGCTTTGTACTTCCGCCGCGAGAGTGCCAGATGCTCCTCCGCTCGAGAGAGCGTTGGTGTTTCCGCTGATCGTAATGACTCCTCGAGGGCCTCGCATCTTGAGCTTGAGGTATGCGTGAAAGCGGCACCGCATTGAACTTTGCAAATGCGGTTCGTCCAAGCAAAGCATGATAGCCGCCATGAACGGGACTATATCAAGATTAACTCCTCGCTTTGGAAGTTATCCGGGATCCAAGACCACTTCAAGTGTAATCGAGCCTGTCTAGCTTGGCCTCTACACAGTATGACACCTTTAAAGGTCGTTTTGTGGGTTTAATCCTTGAGGGTCTATGCCCATTTTATGACTTGATCCCGATAAAGCAGGTTCAGTTGCTTTGCCGCCATCCATCGTGACTCTAGTGAGGTGAAATCCATCGACGATTGGGTCTAGAACCAATGCGGCGAATCCGCCATGGCGGATGCTAGTGGGGTGGTCCCTTCGATCAAAAGTGATCGGGCAGGAGGACCACATATTGAACTTTGGGGCGACTGGCTCCATCGCATATACGTCCCTAAGTGCACGCTTCCGCTCCCTTTTGGGTATGTGGGTTGCGTATATCATGTTCACCGTCCGCACTTGTGGGGGGAAACCCTTCTGTCCTCTGTTGTTCGGTGGCCGGGTCTCCTCCTCGTCATCGCTATGCAGCCCCTTGTCATTGTTTTCGGTTGTTAACTTGCCTGCCTGCTTGAACACCCAACAATCCCTGTTGGTGTGATTGGCTGGCTTTTCAGGGGTGCCATGTATTTGGCACGAGCGATCGAGTATTCGGTCCAAATTTGATGGGCCCGGAGTATTTCTTTTGAATGGCTTTTTCCGCTGACCGGGTCTAGAGCCTCTGAACCCGGCATTGACTGCCGTATCCTTAGTAGTGTCGCCATTAATGCGGCGCTTGTGCTTGTTGCGACGTGATCTGCCATTGCTGTCCTTGGTAACCGAACTACTAGGGTTTTTGGTCGGGTTGTTACTGCGAGCTAGCCAGCTGTCCTCTCCCGCGTAGAAGCGGGTCATGAGCATGTGAGGGCAGCCATGGATTTCGGCTTTTCCTGTCCTAGGTGCCGGGCAAGCCACTCGTCGTGGATGTTATGTTTGAAGGCTGCAAGGGCCTCTGCATCCGGATAGTCAATTATTTGATTTTTCTTTGTTAAGAACCGTGTCCAGAATTGTCTGGTTGATTCAGCTGGCTGCTGAATTATGTGGCTTAGGTCATCAGCATCTGGTGGTCGCACATATGTGCCCTGGAAGGTATCAAGGAATGCAGCTTCCAGGTCTTCCCAACAACCAATTGATTTTGCTAGCAAGCTATTGAGCCAATGCGGAGCTTGTCCTTTAAGCTTGAGTGGGAGGTATTTGATGGCGTGTAGATCATCACCGCGGGCCATGTGGATGTGAAGGAGATAGTCCTCGATCCAAACCGCAGGATCTGTTGTGCCGTCGTATGATTCAATGTTTACGGGTTTGAAACCCTCGGGGATTTGATGATCCATTACTTCGTCTGTGAATCATAGTGGGTGTACGACGCCTCTGTATTGGGCTATATCACGACGCAGCTCAAACGAGCTTTGTCTACTGTGTTCGGCCCGGCCGGAATTGCTGTATCCGGTGTGACGGTTGTCATCACGTATCGTGGGCGCCCACGCGATTCGTAGATCAATCTTGTTTGTCTTGCCTTGTCCTCCAACATGTCTCAAAGTCCGGCGATTCCCGTGGCTTTGTACTTTTCGGCAACGCTGGGTGCAGCTTTAGTGGAGGGCCTAGAAGCCTCTCTGTCATGACCACGAGGTGGCCGGTCGGCCGACAGCGCTTGTTGGTGATGTAGTTTTAGGTGCTTCCTCCTCTAATCGGGTAGCAGCCTGCGTTTTAGGTAGCTCTTGAGGGCGCGTGCGAGTTCATACTCTTCGGCCGCAAGGACTTCAGTCCATCTGTTGGCTAGCAAGTCTTGGTCAGCTCTAAGCTGTTGCTGCTTTTTCTTGAGGCTGCTTACCGTGGCCATAAGCCTGCGTTTGAAACGCTCTTGTTCGACGGGATCCTCAGGCACGACAAATTCGTCGTTGTCGAGGCTTGCCTCTTCTTCGGAGGGAGGCATATAATTATCGTCCTCTACCTCTCTCATGAGGGCTGGTTTCTCCATCCTCCTGCGCTGAATCCTACTGGAGGGGGTTGTCTTTGGCACTGTCCGGGGTGTTATTATCTCCCGTGCCGGAATCACCGTTTTTGCTATGGCGGGATTTAGAGCGGCGCCGCTGACGCCGGCGCTTGGGCTGTTTCTTGGAGGGGTCGTCCTCCGTTGTTCCATCGCCATTCCCATCCTTTGGGATGTCCACCATGTAAATTTCGTATGACGAGGTGGCCTTCCAGTGCCTTGTAGGCGCTGGTTCTTGGTCGTCTCCTGCATCGTCGTCCATACTGTCGATGTCTCCGGAGTCGAAGTCGAGCATGTCGGTTAAATCATCGACAGTGGCTACAAAGTGGGTGGTGGGTGGGCGTTGAATTTCTTCGTAGTCCGCATCCCAACCTTCCTGACCATAGTCCGGCCAGGGCTCTCCTGATAAAGAGAGAGACTTTAGTGAATTCAGGATGTCGCCAAAGGGCGAGTGCTGAAAGATGTCCGCGGCAGTGAATTCCATAACCGGCGCCCAGTCGGATTTGATTGGCAGGGGCGTGGGAGGTTCGGATTCCGGAGAGGAGTCCGGCACCTCGGAGTCACGGGCTTTGCGAAGGACAGGGTTAGTATTCGGCTCTATCACCGTAGAGGTAGCAGCCCTCGAGGCGGTGTCCAGCCACCCGTCCTCGATCGGCGCAGTCGGCTCCGAGCTAAGGGTCGGAGCGGACACTTGTGCGGCCTCCAAGGCACTGTCCGGCAGCAAAGCTAGATCATGCCCATCGTGACAGTGTGGCGCGCTTGGCTGTGGCTCGAACCCATCAAAGATGAAGTCTCCGCGGACGTCAGCCATATAGTTCAAAGTTCCAAATCTAACCTGATGGCCAGGGGCGTAGCTTTCGATCTGCTCCAGATGGCCAAGTGAATTGGCCCGCAGTGCAAAGCCGCCGAATACGAAGATCTGTCCAGGGAGAAAAGTCTCACCCTGGACTGCGTCGTTGTTGATGATCGAAGGAGCCATCGGGCCTATAGGTGATGACACAGAGGAACTCTCAATGAAAGCACCAATGTCGGTGTCAAAACCGGCGGATCTCGGGTAGGGGGTCCCGAACTGTGCGTCTAGGCAGATGGTAACAGGAGACAAGGGACACGATGTTTTACCTGTGTTCGGCCCTCTCGGTGGAGGTAAAACCCTACTCCTGCATGATTAATATTGATGATATGGGTAGTACAAGAGTAGATCTACCACGAGATCAGAGAGGCTAAACCCTAGGAGCTAGCCTATGGTATGATTGTTGTTCGTCCTATGGACTAAAACCCTCCGGTTTATATAGACACCGGAGAGGGCTAGGGTTACACAGAGTCGGTTACAATGGTAGGAGATCTACATATCCGTATCGCCAAGCTTGCCTTCCACGCCAAGGAAAGTCCCATCCGGACACGGGACGGAGTCTTGAATCTTGTATCTTCATAGTTTAGGAGTCCGGCCAATGATGATAGTTCGGCTATCCGGACACCCCTAATCCAGGACTCCCTCAACCACCACTTTCTAGTAGTATGTAGGATCATATTCTTGTGTGTTTCTATTGCTGCTAAACATGGCAGGACCACAAGCCGACGAGATTGACTGGGAGAATATGACGAAGAAGGAGCTCCATGATAAGTTTCTGCACATGTTGGGTCAACAGGTGGAAGACGTGATGGCCAGCTTTGGAAAGGCACTGCAAAGGATTGATGATATTGAGAAGACAATTGACACCAAGTTGGATGCCAAGTTCGATGAAGTACTCACACGTCTACCACAACCACCACCCGCATCTGCTGCACCATTGCAACAACATCAACAACCACCTCCATGCCACGATCCAACAGGGCGAGCGTAGCATGTTCCTCTTGAGCCAGGACAAAGTTCTGGTGCCGCTACTACTGCTGTTGATGCTTCTGTAGCTCCTTTTACTATTGCAGAGGTGGAGGACTATTACTAGGATGAGGTTGATCAAAATCAGAACTACATGCAACCACCAACACAACCACCACCACCACCAAGTCATCCTAGTGATTATAATCACAATGGTAGGGCGGCAGCACCGATTATGACCATATTCCTAAACTAAAATTGAATATTCCACCATTTGAGGGAGATACATTCCTGATGTATATCTTACTTGGGAGTTAGAAACTGAACCACGTTTCACATGCTTACAATATCCCAAGGATAGATGTGTTGCTTCTACTGTATGTGAATTCACTAGTTTTCCTTCTGTTCATTGTCCTAACATTGTAGATTATATCATGATAACATCCCTACTACTTGGGCTGCTTTTAAAACAGCTATGCGTACTCATTGGGTTCCACCATATTATCAACGTGAATTACTTCAAAAACTGCAGCGCTTGAGACAAGGAATTTTTTTTGTAGAGGAGTATTATCAGGAATTACAATCTGGCATGATTAGATGTGGTATTGTTGAGGATAATGAAGCTATGCTTGCATGTTTTATTGGTGGATTAAATAGGGAGATTCAGACCATTTTAGTGTATAAGGAGTATAACAATATCACTCGTTTTCCATCTTGCTTGCAAAGCTGAACGTGAAGTGCAGGATCGACATGCATTGGCGCAGACTAAATTTTCTGCAGGTCGAACTTCATCATGGACACCGTGTGCCTCTTCTACTTCCACATGTTCTGCTACACCGGCACCTTCCTCAGCTACCACCTCCAGCTGTGATACAAGAAAGCAGGCACTACCACCACTATCTGCCAAGAGCACACCTATCGGACCTGCACAGAGTTCTTCTTCATCCATGGCATCAACAGGGCACACACATGATATTATTTGTTTTCATTGTAAGGGCAGAGGTCATTATGCTAGAGAATGCCAATATCTGCGTGTTATGATTGCTATTGAGGATGGTGGGTATGAGTCCGCTAGTGACTATGATGAGGAGACTTTGGCTCTTATTACAAGTGAAGAACATGCTGGAGATGATTCTGATCATGAGACACAATACATGGCTGCTGAAGATGCTGACAGGTATGAATGTTTAGTTACTCAACGTGTTTTGGGTGTGCAGGTCACACAAGCTGAGCAAAATCAGAGCCATAATTTGTTCCATAAAAAGGGAGCTGTGAAGGAATGTTCTATTCGTGTCATCATAGATGGAGGCAGCTGCAACAACTTGGCTAGCATGGAGATGGTGGAGAAGCTATCTCTCACCACAAGACCACATCCACATCCTTACTACATCCAATGGTTCAACAACAGCGGCAAGGTTAAGGTACACGTACTGTTCGTGGTTATTTTAGTATCTCTACATATGTTGATTATGTCGACTGTGATGTGGTACTCATGCAAGCATGTTCCTTATTACTTGGTAGACCATGGCAATTTGATAAAAATTCTATACACCATGGTAGAAATAATCAGTATAATCTTGTTCATAAGGATAAACATATTGCTTTGCTTCCTATGTCTCCTGATTCCAATTTGAAAGACAATATTAATAGAGCTAATAAAGCAAAACAGGAGAAAAATAAGAGTGAAAATCAAATTGTGGCAAAAGAATTTGAGCAACAAATGAAGCCTAATAATAAACCATCTACTGTTGCTTCTGAAATTAAATTGAAAAGTGCATGTTTACTTGCCACCAATCTGATATTGATGATCTAGATTTCAGCAAATCTGTTTGCTATACTTTTGTGTGCAAAGAGACATTATTTATATTCGAGGATGTGTCTTCCTCTTTGCCTCCTGCTGTCACTACCATTTGTAGGAGTTCGCTGACGTCTTTCCACAAGACATGCCACCGGGATTACCACTTATTCTAGGGATCGAGCATCAGATTGACTTAATTCCCGGTGCTTTGCTGCCAAACCGTGCGCCTTACCATACCAATCTAGAGGAGATGAAGGAGATTATGCGTCAAGCACAGGAGCTGCTCGACAAAGGTTATATACACGAATCTCTTAGTCCTTGTGTTGTTCCTATTATACTAGTGCCAAAAAGGGATGGTACGTCACGTATGTGTGTTGATTGTAGAGGCATTACTAATATTACTATTCGTTATCGTCATCCTATTCCTAGGCTAGATGATATGCTTGATGAATTGAGTGGCTCTACAATATTCTCCAAAGTTGATTTGCGTAGTGGATACCATCAAATTTGTATGAAATTGGGAGATGAATGGAAACAACATTTAAACCTAAGTTTGGATTATATGAGTGGTTAGTCATGCCTTTTCGGTTAACTAATGCACCTAGTACTTTAATGGGATTAATGAACGAAGTTTTACGTGCTTTCATTGGACGATTTTTGGTAGTTTACTTTGATGATATATTGATTTATAGCAGATCTTTGGAGGAACATTTGGAACATTTACGTGCTATTTTTATTGCTCTGCAAGATGCACGTTTGTTTGGTAGCCTTGGGAAGTGCACCTTTTGCACCGACCGACTATCTTTTCTTGGCTATGTTGTTACTCCATAGGGAATTGAAGTTGATACAGCCAAGATTGAAGCTATTGAGAGTTGGCCGCAGCCCAAAACGGTCACACAAGCGAGGAGTTTCCTTGGCCTCGCTGGTTTCTATAGGCATTTTGTGAGAGATTTCAGCACCATTGGTGCACCTCTCAATGAGCTTACAAAGAAGGATTTGCCTTTTGTTTGGGGTACCACATAGGAAGAAGCCTTCACGGTACTGAAAGATAAGTTGACACATGCTCCTTTACTCCAACTTCCTGATTTTAATAAGACTTTTGAGCTTGAATGTGATGCTAGTGGAATTGGATTAGGAGGTGTGTTATTAGAAGATGGTAAACCTGTTCCATACTTTTATGAAAAATTGAGTGGGCCTAGTCTGAATTACTCTACTTATGATAAATTGGACTTTGGAAACATGGTAACATTATTTATGGCCCAACCAATTTGTTATACATTTTGATCATGAATCTTTGAAACATATTAAAAGTCAAGCAAAAATGAATTGTAGACATGCTAATTGGGTTAAATTCATTGAGACTTTCCCTTATGCCATTAAACACAAGAAGGGTAAAGAAAATGTTATCGCTGATGGATTGTCTCGTCGTTATACTATGCTTTCATAGATCTACTTTAAAATATTTGGTTTGGAGACAATCTGTAACGCCCCGGATTCGTTGCGCCAGGTGTCCGCCAGTTATTCGCCGTCGTTGCCATGTCATTTGCTTGCGTGTTGCATTTTATCATGTCATCATGTGCATTTCATTTTGCATACGTGTTCGTCTCATGCATCTGAGGATTTTCCCCATTGTCCGTTTTGTAATCCGGCACTCCTATGTCCTCCGGCGTCCCCTTCTTCTTTCCTGTTGTGAGCGGGTGTTAAACTTTCTCGGAATGGCCCGAGGTTTGCCAAGCGGCCTTGGTATAGCACAGGTAGACCGCCTGCCAAATTTCGTCGATTCGAGTTCGTTTGGTAGCCCAACCACATCTGTGAAGCGGCACCTTTGCCGATTTATTCGTCGGGTGTTTTCGGTCTCCGAAAACCCTTTCTGGCTGCACTCCTTCCCTCTCACCTCGGCCCTACTCCTCTTCACAGCCCACTAGCCCACCTACCTAACCCCTCCGCTCGGACCGTCTGATCGAGATCGAACGGCTCCAAAACGGCCTCAAACCCCAACCCTAGCCCCTCCCGCTATATATAGACCCCTTCCTTCCATTTTGGGCAGCCTAGCCCCCCCTACCTCCCACCCACCACCCTCCTCCTCGGAATCAGCAGGCAGCCACCTCCATTTCGCGCCGCCCGCGCCCATCCGCCACTTGTCGCCACCAGTTAGTCGCGCCGCCCACCACCCGCCCTCCCACCAAAGTGGCTAAGCGCCACGTCGCCTCCCTCCTCCCGCAGGGCCCGCCGAGCCCATCGCAGCCCGCCCGGGCAGATCTGGGCCCGGAGGGAGCCGCCGCCGCCCCCTCGGCGCTTCGCTCGCGCCCGTCCCTCCTCCCTCGCCCGCCCCTGTACCTCCTCGTCGTTTATCGCCGGCGCCCGCGTCCGCCCGACCCGTCGCTGCCCTGCGTCCCCTCGGAGCCGCCGCCGCCGCCCATGGACCTCGCCGCCGGCCGAATCGCCTGATCTGGGCCCCGCGACCCGTTCCGGCCTCGCCACCGCGGACCCGCCCGGCCGGCGGATCTGCTCCGTCGCCGCCGCCGCCGCTGACGGATCGGGAGGAGCCCGATCCTCGTCCTCCCCCTGCTTTGTGGCGCCCGCGTGGCCTCCTCCCTGCCTTGCCTTGGCCCATTGTCTTCTGTGACCCTAGCACCCGGCTGCCAGCCTCTTCCTCGAGTGGGCGGCCCATGGGTGAAACCACCCCAGCGCCCTCCTTTGTTTTTTTTTTCGGTTGGGCCAGCCTGCAGATTCGCCTGCTTCGCTTTTTTTTTCATCCTGCGATTTTGCTAATTATCCAAGAATTCAGTTCTGAAAAACCCCCTGTAGTTCATGCATTAATAACTCATTAATCGTGCATCGGATTAAAATGATTTAAACATGTAAATGCTTAGAATTTTGTGTAGATTAATAATATGCCACTTTCATCCATGTTTGAAATGTTTAAAATGCTGTTTGTGTTAATTTGCTAAAATGCCATGCTAAAATGGTTTAATACATAACTAAATAACCGTAGCTCGGATTTAAATGTTCTTTATATGTATTTGGGGTGAAAAAATGCCTAGATTAACATGGTCCACTTTATTTTCCTGTTTAACAAATTTAAAATATGTTTTAGGGCAGAACAGTACCGAATCTAAAATATGCACATGAGGATTTTCCGGAATTGTTGTTTATTCTTCCGGCCTCATTTAAACTTGCTTAAATAGTTAGTTTCCATATGCTTCACCTCTTGCCATGTTTAACAACATTTAATATTGTTGGTTAGCCTTAACGAGAGAGAACTAAATATTGATGTGGTGTTTCGTCAATATGCAACTCGTTGCATATTGAGCTCCACTTAATTTGTAGTGTTGTTTGTGCATATTGCCATGCCATGCTTCATTAAACCGGACATGCATCATACTTGTTTGTGCATCATGACATGTTTATGCTTGTGTGTTTACCATGTTGTTTGTTTCTTTCCGGTTTTGCTTCTCTCGTTAGCTTCGGTTTCGTTCCGGAGTTGTGAGGATTCGTTCTACTACGTCCGTTTGTCTTCTTCATGGACTCGTTCTTCTTCCTAGCGGGATTTCAGGCAAGATGACCGCTACCCTGGATCTCACTACTATCATTGCTATGCTAGTTGCCTCGTTCTTTCTCTAT